>JAWCTZ010001221.1:0-22618 GCA_036850595.1 Rhyacichthys aspro | reverse complement strand
TTGCTAACATTGTTTAAATAGTCTACTTATGTAAATGTAATTAAACTTAAAACATTAACAGTAAAACTCCCTGACTACTTTTCCAAACATCAGGGTTAATGTTAAAATAAAAATGCACATTATATTAATTACATACATTTGCATTGCATTGGCATTATTATAGCTGCAAAAATGCTAGTTTCTACATTTCTGCCTAAAGATAATATATAAGCCTACTAACGGATTAATGGCTTGCTTAATGTTTGAAAGAGATGAGTGCTTAGACATATTTTTCAATGATAGGCTACACATACATTAGCTACAGCATTACTGCCAAAATCACTTGTGGCCACTACCAGACTATATGGCATTAAAAATGTATATATTGTGCATAGAAACCCTAAACCCAACAGAGGCCAAACTGAAGCTACAATAGATTAAAACAGTCTCTTTTTTGCAACGCTATGGCTGCTGTAATCCATGAGGCGAATTAACATATCCCTCTGATTTTATCATATAGAAAAGGCAGCTAAAAATACTCTCATAGCCTAGTCTGCAGAATATTGCAAAGGAAAGCCAAACATACATTAGTATAGAAATGTACAATATGTCCTCTGTGATGGACAGTGGATGTTCTCAATTAAAATATTACTAAGATAAAAAAAGATGGTAAATAAGCTTAAATATTTCATCTTTCATTGCATTTGATGAAGAATTCCTTCTTTTTGGAGACACATCTGTTTAAAGCAGTCCAGCTGTAGTTCGTCCTCCCGCCGGCAGAGGGCAGAATGTGTTTCGTGTGAAGCCGGCGCTGCTCAGTCTCTTTCCAACATGTCGGTGTTCGGGCCAGTGGTGAAAATCCACCCCGTGGTTCTCGCCTCTATCTGCGACTCCTACGAGCGGAGAAATGAAGGAGCGAGTCGAGTCATTGGGACTTTACTCGGTAAGCAGACTGTCTCTTCTATTATTTATTTCCTCGATGTTGTATTTGTTGTAATAACACGAGTGATGTTAGCAGTTGTTAGCTTGACTTGATGCTAGCGGCTGCTTGCATGTTTTCCATAGTGCATCTTAATGTTGTTAGCAGCTGTTTGGATTAGCATCACTATTGTGTAACTACCACTAATTTCAGCTAACATTTGAAACCCACCTTTTAGACATTTTAATTTATATAGAGCATATTGTTGAATTGTGAAATGCTGAAACCAGAATACACCGTCGTTTTCAGTGACATCCTTTATCTCCTGTTTTTATTGTACATCATGTTATAGCCTCTTGAATCAGGCTGGCTAACTAAGCTAAAAATATTTTCTCTGTCTCTCTTTAGGTACCATTGACAAGCACTCTATTGAGGTGACCAACTGCTTCTCTGTTCCTCACAATGAATCAGAGGATGAGGTTTGTATTAAGAATGTCATTTTTACACGGATTAAATTATATATTTATCAGTGAATGATGCTCAGCTTTTATAACATCTGCTTTGAACATGAGATATTTGCTGGGAGAGATGCTGTATCAAAGTACTACTAGTTTCTTAATTTCATCTTAAATGCCCGAGTACATCACCAGTAGAGTAATATATTGTTATTTTTATAAGAGTTTTGGAATGAGATAATATTGTAATCTATATTTTTTTATAATGGCTCGATCACTTAAAATATGATCTTGGAGTGTACATATGCTTACATTGGGAATCACTAAAATATCCTTCATACATCACCTAATCAACTATTATTAATGCCAGTTTAGGACTTTTGCTCTCTATATAGTTGATTTTATTAGCTTTTTATATGTGGACATTATGTTAGGCTTATATACATTTTATTGTTTATATCTGTGCAATAGACATTCCTATGATGTCTGCTTGTTTAGCAGGTGTCCATTAAAGGCCAGTGAGACATTAGACAATTTCCAAAATATTTTGAATTAAATAGGGTTCAATATGCAAAATTGTTACATTTTGTCAGTCAAGACAAAACAGTTTCATTATTACTCATCATTATATAAAACATAATTCACTCCAGCAGGACATTTATACATTTATTTTCAGTGTTCTTTCTTCTTTATCAGGTGGCTGTGGATATGGAGTTCGCCAAAAACATGTGAGCTCCACAAAGAGTGTCTCCCACTGAGGTCATCATCGGCTGGTGGGTTATCAGTTAGCGTTCTGCTTTTAATGACATGACAAAGTGAATTCAACACGTTTATCCCCCTCAGGTACGCCACCGGCTTCGACATCACGGAACACTCGGTGCTGATTCACGAGTACTACAGCAGAGAGGCCACCAACCCCATTCACCTCACTGTGGACTCGGCCCTGCAGAGCGGAAAGATGAGCATCCGCGCCTACGTCAGGTCGGTCTCTGTGTGTGGAGCTGACACAGACTGGAGCGGGTGTTTTAATCTGTTTATCCCTCCTCCTCCGCAGTGCACAGATGGGTGTGCCGGGAAAGACCGTCGGTGTGATGTTCACCCCGTTGTCTGTCAAGTACGTGTACTATGACACCGAGAGGATAGGCGGTGAAAACCAGACTGCTCACAACAAAACAAATGAGTCATTTCTGAGTTTAGACTGTTATTTTTTTTTTAGAACAACTCTAGAATGAGATTGCATAAGGGCAATAAAGTGTGAATATCTGACACATTGAATACCAGAACATTCATGGATTTTTATAGTCTATCAGATTAGATCTTTTCAGTGTTGTAATTTAACATCTAGTGAAATACAAGTGACATTAATAAAATTGGCTAGATGTTCTTTTACACTATTTCTATTACTATAGTAGATGTTATAATCAAACTACACATTTGAAATAGGTTCAGGGCTCTATCTTCTTGATTTAATCTCTGTTGTAGATGTTATACATTCTCTTGTGGAATATTGTATCTTTTTTAAAGGTCAAATGATGCAGCGTGACACTTTTCTTTCCGCTCTGAAGATAGTATATTGTAAAAGGGGCTAAGAGATACTTATTCTTTACATTAGAGAATCCTCAGTACAGACCCAGTTTGGAGAAACAGACAGGATTTATTTTGAGGTATGATCCTGTTTTTTTAAATTAATAAATATCACTCCCAGAACAAGCCACTTATTTTGTTCATCTAAACCAGAATTTGAGCCATTTCTTTAAAGTTTTTTGTGGAAATATCCTTTAAAGATCGCACTAATAAATACACATTGAAATGGTCTAGTCTTTTAAATGTTGATTGTTTACAGCAGCTTTAGTCTTTGTCATTGCTCCTGTCTGCTTTTCCAGACTGGGACCATGCTTGTTCACTGGAGGAATAAATTCAACCAAAACTATCTAATAGAACCATTGTTACAAAATACTAAACTGTCGCTTTAAGAACTTTGAAGCCATAATAGGAAACATAGATTTGTAAAACAAGTATTCTCACATTTTAGTGGACCTCCTGCAGCGAACCCGCCTCGCCCCCACTCGCACCAAGGGCCTGACCTCTGACCTGTCCCAAGATGGCGCGCCGCAGCCCGGATACAGGACATGCTGACCACTGTGCTGGCGTACATCGACGACGTGCTGGTGAGTAATGAGTCTGTCGGGGCCTTTCCAAATGTTCCCTGCTGTAACTTAATAACGCCTGAGCTAATGCGATCACTCTGCCTCAGTCTGGGAAGGTGACAGCAGACAACAGCGTGGGCCGCTTCCTGATGGACCTGGTCAATAAGGTGCCCACCATCTCAGCCGAGGACTTCGAGAACATGCTCAACTCAAATATTAATGTAAGGGTTGTCCTCGTTTACTCCCATTTTACTCACTTTTCTCATAAGGACAAAAAAAAAGATAGAATATGCAGGGTTTCCAGGAGAATATTTGTGAAGAAACTTTGCTTTTTATTTTTTAACATCTCCTTTATTGCTCTTTCTTTCAAGACTTTATTTATTCATACTTGATTTTATTTGTCCATAAACATTAGCCTCCTTTATGTTCTCTGAGAGCTACACACTCAAAAATGTCCCTTCCATTTAAGGGAAGGAGGAAATTGGAGAACTATAACCAGAGGCCAGTTGATTTACAGATTTAATTCACTTACATATGCCACAGAAATACCTTTTTACTCTGGAATAAAAGGGATTATAATACACAATAGAATACATTCACAGAGATCTCTCATGTGCAGACCTCAGTGTTTGTATTTAATGTGTGAGTAAAAGTAAAAAAATGTCACTTTTCAAAACAAGCTAAGAAGAGGAAGTGTTAGGTTAGTAGCCTCGGAGCAAGGTCAGGAATTAAAGCTTTTCACTCAATACTATATATAATGCACTTTCCTAAATTAATACTTTTAATGATGACTTTTACTTTTTAGTTTAGTTTGATGGGTTTTTTTGATCAGATCTAATACAAAATATCATAGCTTCAGGTCATATCCACATGGTTTGTGTTTGTCTTACAACACAAAGTGATGAAATGTGGGTTGAAAGTCATTTAAAAGACTGGTAACATGACTTTTATTATTTGTCATTACCGTGGTTATGCACTGCTTATTGCACAACTTTAGACATCACCACACAATAGAAAAAACTCTGTAACTCTCAAACTGATGATATTATTTGTGCATGAACAGAGCTGGTGTTATTTGTTGATAGAAAACATATGATGCATTAACTAGGACAGTGTTTCCCTATCATTAACCCTCTTATGTCTGTCTAACTAATAAATCCTCTCTGCAGGATCTGTTGATGGTGACGTACCTGTCGAACCTCACTCAAGCACAGATCGCTCTAAATGAGAAGCTGGTGTTGCTCTGAAGAAATGTGATATTTAATTTTGTACACTTTTTTTTTTTGACTCTGATGAATAAAAATATGAACCAGTCATACAGTGTTTGTTTCACTTTAATTTGATCACCGCCTTTTTGTAATTAACTTAACTCATTTTAAGTGACAGGGAAATGTATTCTGCCTTGTTCCGTGTCTGTTGCTCACCGTGGACAGATTTTGTATTGCATCTTGTTTTACAGTATGTTGCATTGGTGTTAGATAATAACATAAGCTTTAGTACAGATTCACATTAATGTTAATATACAGGTGTTATCAACTCATTAGTCTTGTTTTAGCTATATTCCTCTCTTGACCCCAGAGCAACTGCACAGCCTTATGTCCTTGTCTAACCTCATAAACTATGTAAATACTCACTAATAAACAGAACTGTGCAGAGGTTTCAGAGATTGTTCAGCGTCAACAAGGTGAAAAAACTATTTGAAAGAACAATTAAGGGTCTACATCACCAACTCTACTACATTTAAATAGCTTAATCAAGGTCTAAACCCAAGGACCTTCTAAGACTACCACAGTTTAAGAAACTAGATAATGTGCCAGCCCAGTAAACAGATAAAAGCCTGTAAATGTAAGACAAATAGATTTTTATTACCTACATAAATATACATTCAAAGTATTGCAGGAGCAGCAGTAAATCTCAAAAGTTAAAACCATTGGTGACAGGTTATGCCCAGCCTGAGTTTGTTTTAATTTTTTTAAAGCATAGTGCAAATAATGGGCATCAGAAAGTCACACAAACTAGAATCTCTCTGAACAGCAGTATAAGAGTGGGAACAAAAGCAGCTGCTAACTGATTATTGCTGATTGGATTAAAAGTATAGTTCAGTATTTTGTAAAAGAGGTTTAGGAGATACTTAAGGATAGTAATATACTTTTGGTCAGCAGTTTGGAGAAAAGACTGAGCAATGACAGGTTTGTTATGTGGTTGCTAATAAGGCTAGTTAATGCTAAAACACTTCAATTAAAAAGATTTCTAAAACTAAAACAATAGTATCTGTTAAATGGACGATATTTGCTTGCATTTTTTTTAATCATGTAGCTGTTAATACTGAAAAAATAGCTTAAAATTGATCTTTTTTACTTTATTTAAAACACTGTACTGTGGCCGTAAATACTGTTTATACTGTTACCATGGATACGCACGAGCTCATCGCGTAAAACAAAACTGAGCATGCGCAAAAAGTTCCGTTTACACTGTTGGACTTTTTTCTCAGCAAAATACATTAAATATCCTCTAGGATTTAAAGAATATCCTTTTCAGTAGCCTGTCTAAGGAATGTTTTATCATTTTAATTTAATCGTTAGACGTTAAACGTAACCGTAATATGGGTTTGAGTAATACATTATAGTGTACATTAGAAGAACTAGCTAGACTAGTTTGTACGGTTCAGGGAAGGACGGCTGAAAAAAAAAAAGAAAAATAGTGACTTTGTCCACTGAAAAATGCCTTAATTAATAGACCAAACAAGGACAAAACTCTGCAGTGAAAATGTGGGAATAGATTTACATTAATATAAGCTTAACTTCCATTGAGTAAACTGAATAGATTTGATAATAAAGGCCTCACAGAGTGCCCCATATACTGGAGTTTTTACCTAGTGGATATTTGAAAAGGGCTTAATAACATTTTAGGGCTAATAACGTACAAAGTAGATACCAGAAATTAAAATAGACACTGAATGAGCTCAGTGTTTCAAATGATAAGAATTTAAAGCGGCCCTATTTACAGCTGAGTTTTGACATTACTCCAAACTAAAAGTGACTGACGACTACTGTAGGTCAAAAATGAGTTATCAAAAAGTATCTAACACAACCAGATTTACAAAATACTGAATATTATTCTTTTAAATATGGAAATCATGGCTTAGTTTCCGCGTCAGTCCCTTTCTTCGCCTTGTCTTGGGACTTGATGAGTTTCTCCACAGAAGCGTAGCTCTGGACGGCGCCGGCATACACCGAGTCCCCGGTTGACTTCGCGATGGCGGCCGCCTTCTCGGGGTAATACAGGGAGGAGCTGACAGCCATGAGACCGACCGGGTACAGCAGCCTCTTAACCCGGGAGCCTCTGGCCAAAAACAGCCCCAGGATCCCCGTAAAGCCGATCACTCCCGCCTTGGGGTAGAAATCCTTCGGGGGGTTCTTCAGGTAACTGTAGGTGTCGCTCCCAATCTGGACGCCATGTTGGATTTTGGGTTTGATTTTGCCGTAAGTTTTCTGGCACCAAGCGGCGGACGGCTGCAGGGATCTCCGGAGGGCGGCGATAGTCTCCTCAATGTGACCCGGCTCCGGCTGCACGGACCCCAGCTGCGGAGGAGAAGCGGCGGTGTACAGGGACAGCTCGTCCCGGTTCAACGGCGAGGAGGCATCTTTCTCCCCGTCACCGGCGGCAGCCAACACCGGGAGCAAAGTTAAAACCAAGCGGCTAGGACACTCCCTCATAAATAGTCCTCGCGTAAGGACGGCGCCATACAGCGATATACCTCCATCCACCAGAGGGCAGGCTCCAAAAGAAGAATTATATTATAAAATCCAATTGCAACTTTACAAGTGTAAAAACCCTTTTACAGCCTGGTACAAAAGATGGTTCTGGTCTCTAGAGCTGAGTTCTTGTTACGTGACAACTCTGGGGGAGTGAATTTTTTTAAATTCTTTGGTTTGCCCTCAGTTTAACTTTAGGGTTATGCATAATTAAGGGAGTGGCTACTTTGATTGACAGGGTGTCATTTTGCGTGGGCCATGGCGGCCGCTAGCCTGTACGATGCTAACGCTAGCTGCTAGGTGTTAGCTGTGTCATTTTTGCTCTTCAGAGAAGTTTTGCATAAAACTACTGAGTTATTTTTTGTAGTATTATGTGCCCTTCATTAACAGACCGTCCAAGAAGCTTGGCTCCAGTCCTTTTGGTGAGTAACATTCACATTGTATATTTGCTTAAGTCTTTATTAGCAATTTATTTTAGCAGATATGCTAACAGCCCTTAAGGCTATTCTCAGAGGTATCAAAGCAGTTAAAACCAGTCGCAAAATGAGATGGAAAAGTTCGATATATTTTGAATTTTAAGGAATATTTCTATGTTTATGTTAGATTTGGGAAGTGCAGTCTCATATAAAAAGATGTGGTGGCATTATTTTAATTGTTTATTAAGACATTAAAATGTGGTTATCATTTTCAGAAATGTAAGTAGTTAATGTAAAGCCAGAACATTACTGTGATTAGACTAGTTTTATAATATTGACTGGAATTATGCTCTTAAGACTATGTTTATTTGTTCTAAACATAATACACTATTTTGTGATTAGACAAAATTGAGGTTTATGATGCAGTACTGCAATGCTTTACTCCCTCATGCAGATTTAAATCTTATTGCTATTTTAAGGCAAAAAAAAAGCTTACGTTTTATATTGCAATACAGTAATCCTATAATTTAAGAAAAGATTGATTTGAATCTATATTAATATTACATTCTTAAAATAAACCAATCAGTATAATTGGGGTCTTCGTTGAATTGTATTTCACTGACTTTGTGTATTGTTTCCTGAAGGAGGTGATCCAGACAAACCTGACCAGTGTGTGTTGAAGACCAGACTCCTGCCACTTCCACTTTCATCTTCTCTTTCATCAGACATTTTACACAACATAGAATAACAAGCATTTGTTTTTGTGTATTACAGAAATGCTATCCTAATGTACTATATATTACAATACATACTTTTTCACCTTACTTTCCACATGTGCTGTCACAGTTTGCAGTCAATTAAAAATGAACAATGCACAGCCTTATTTTTCATTTTATTGCACTTATTTTTCACATGACTTCCTAATTGTGGCCTGAGCATAAAATTCTTCAGTTTATTTAGGGTTCTCATTTAAGATCATTTTAAAACACTCTCAGGCAGCAGTTAAAGACAGTAAAGTAAATTGTGTTAATAAATGTTATATACATCATAAAACATAAAGAAAAACATATTTAATCTGTTCACATTCTGGTTAATACTACCCTCAGCAGTTAATTAGTGGGAGTAAGTTTTTATCAAATCAGATTCATATGTTAAAGTATGTAGACCATGTCTAGTTTAAAAAGAGTGCAGAGCCATTATGAACAGTAAATATTAGTACTTAGTAAAACACAGATCCTGAGGCAAACATGATCTTTATTTTCAGGAAGCTGCAGGTGAAGCTGGTCCATGTTCTTCTTTGTCACAGGTTTGACACGGGTCTAATCTTCATGTAACTGTTCCACAGAGGTTCTTTCTCACAAGACACACACAGACACAGACAAAAACAAAAAACAGTATTTAATGTTTAGCCAATAAAACATGTAGAAATACAAAGCTGTTTCTCCACAGTAAGAGATTATACGTGTGACTAAATACTTGTATGCTTCTTAAATTAAACACTCATCAATGTCACACTAAGAAAAAAACATTAAAAGTGGATCTGAGTGTTTCTTTATCTATAGTTTATGTGTAAATGGAAAATACAGGTCTGTCTAAATGCTGCACATTTGCAGGGGTCCTGGGTTTAGCATTATATGAACTAAAAGATCACTATTTGAATATCTTCACGTGTTATTAGCTTAAACATTGCTGTTATATTATTATCATCATCAATAAGAATGAGGCTTTATTATTTTACTGTCAAAATGTGCCTCCATCAAATACTAAAGCCTTAATGTACAGAAGTTGCAAATTAGGGACAGATATTTAAACAAATATTAAGGATATAATGAAATATATTCGAAAATCACGGTTTATTTTTAACAGAGCTAGAAAGGTTTACCAGACTAAGATAAAAATTTCCTCATGCTTAAAACTATGATATATTATATAAGTAAAACCGCTTTAATTTTGATAATAATTATCTGATATTTACAGCAGGAGTTAAACTAAACTTCGTTGTAAAGTTTTGGACTTACCCGAGCTGAGAGACGACAGAGGAGGCCTGGTCCACAACTGTTAGCATCGGCCGTTAGCATGTCGTTAGCCGTTAGCTTGTTCAGCTCCGGTCGGCTCTGAGATGAGGGGCGTGTTTCCGAACCGCGCATTTGAAAAGCCCGCCCAGGAGCAGTTTAGACGCTGCCCTCTCTGCCCATTTTAGTAATATCCTCTGTAGGAGGAGTCAAAATATCCAAGATGGAAGCGCCGTTCATTGGGTGTCATTTGGACGAATTAGACCAAATGGAGACATTGCTTCCATTATTTATACATTCTATGGTTAAAACCCGTGGCATTTTCACTAACGCTACCTGTCACCTTCAGCGTGATCTCCGCGAGCCATGAGTTCAGTACGGTGTCCGAGGAGGGACACGTTCACTACTGAAGGCGAACTGCTGCGGTTCCGCCTTTGACCTTTAAAATGATCATAACTAATAAATAACTTTTGTATGTATTGTATAAGTTTTAGTTAAGTTTTTAGTTGTTTTCGAAACTTAGTTTAAGTCAGAATGAATCAAAACATAATGATTTTTTGAAACCTACAATTGAATGTATTCTATATTGTCACTTTTTGATGTTTTACACATACATCAAACTACTGGCCTTTGGTGATTTTTCTTTAAAATGCGATACATTCAATACACTACATTTTATTGTACACATTAATCTGCTGTAATAAACAATATATTTATTAATTAATGTATTTACTAACTTTTCTTTACAACTTTGAAAAGTATGTGTATCATGAAGTATCTCTAAGAATATTTCACAGCATCATGGGTTGGACTTAAAATTAAAGGATAAAAGGTAAAACACTAGCACGTTACTACAATGTAAGCACAGTATCTTCAGGCAGTATCGATGCAAACAAAGTGGAGATACTATAAAGAAAAAAGATGAATTGAAACTGCCTTTTCTGGGTCTTGTCATTCTTCTCTGTCCTTCCTCACAGCGCCCTCTAGTGTCTCCCACAAGCTTTTCTCCTGCTTTCTCTCGGTGACGTCAGCTCGGCTACCACGGCAGCGGCGTTAGTGGTTACCAAGGAAACGGGTCGTCACAGCAACCGTTAACTACTCTAGTGGCGACTAGCTAGTAGTTAGCCTAGGTTAGTTTGTTTATTTGTTTTATTTAGGTCATAATTTGTCTAATAAGTTATAAAATTTACACAGATGGAGAGTCTGGGAGTTTCATCTTTACAAAACCTCCAGGCGCTGTCTGCATTATTATCCTCACAGCAGGAGCAGGAGGACGACGAGAACGAAGTGGTAAACTTTTGTGTTAGCCTTCAAGTTAGACTTAGCTTAGCTTAGACTTAGCATACATTTAAACTAAGTTCCCCATTTCATAGCATAACCTAATTATCGCAACGAATTAGCTTAATATTAAATTATTATATTATAGGACCACTTCAGGTTGTTCTTTATACAGATAAGAAAAAACTGTATCAGCTGTTGGGTTTTTCTATCTATTTTATAGCTAGCTACAACAAAGACCATGAATAGTTTACACTTTTGGACTAACAAGACTACCACATTAATCTAAAAAAATGTAACTTTTTATAAACTCTGAAAGTAATATTCTCAAAATGTCTGTTAAAAAATACTTTAAAGATAAATGCACTCCATTCAAAGCCGCTGGATATTAATTAAAAAAGGTAGAGAAGACATTATGATTTTAAATAGCACTACACCACTGGCAGAAATATAAAAGTAGGCTATGTTATATATATACATATATCTGTGTTATAGGTGCCCAGTTAATATAGTGAACATCACAGGCGATATTTACAGAAAGTGTGAAAGAAAGAAATCTGTTTGGGTGACTAATATATTGCTTTCAGCAGACAGTGACTGCCTCTGCAAAGTTAGGCCCGGGACATATCGGCCCCCCGCCCAAAAAGGACACACAGGGTACACAATGCAGTGTTTTTGATTCAGATTATATAATGGAAAACATTGTGCTAATAGATTTTATTGATTTGTTATAGTTGTAAATGGCAGTGTAACAAACAGTAAAGACATCTGGAGTGAGGAGGAAGTGGCTGAAGGATCCCAGTTTGATGACCTCAGTGACCCTCGACCACAGCCAGAGTAAGATACTGCATAGAACACAGTATAGTTTTCCTTAGGGACCTCAGTGCTGCCAATGACTCTCCCCTAAAGCCCATCTGTCCTTAAGTCTCCCTGGCCTTAGAGGATATTTTTATTCACATGTTAAATGTCACGCACTGCCCTTAAATACAGCTGAACTGAAAATAGACTCAAAACTATTATAAATGCTAATGCTCCCTTTTACCATGTTTACTGAAGAATACAATAGAACAGAAAAGGGCACACAATGTAGCCATTAGGAAAAGAAATAGGACTGTTTTGCCTAAAAATGGTGATGATGGATTTATATTTTTGTGGAGAATATTAAAAGATATAAGTGATTTAATGTATCCTGTGTGGGCAGATATGAAGTAATCATGAAGCAGAGCGTCGGGACAGAAGATGTGTTTTTGGGCCTCAGTGGAAAGGATCCCTCCTCCATGTGCTGTGAAGCCTTACTGGTAACTTATATGACTTTTGTATTATTCCTGTCCAAGCTGTCTTTTAGCAATATGTACATCACACATATTGCTATTGCATTGTGTATTAAATTGTGCAGTCTGATAAATTTAAACCTAGGAGAAGGTTTTCACAGTCTAACAAGGTAGCACAAGGTAAATAGGGGCTGTACTTGTTAATCATGACTGACATTGGCCAGGTTTGATCTGCTTTTGTGAAAAGTGAAAGCACAGAGTAGATATCTAAGGCAATGGTTATACATACATATTATTTTGATGCTCACCCAAGACCATGTATTACTAAGAGCCAAATATGACTGGACTCTCATTGCTGAGTGTGAAGTAAGTACATTAGCATTAAATTACCATTATTAAGTATAGCCATATGGAGAACTAGTGTGAGAACGACCATTCACTGTCACATTAATTCACTATAGGCAGTTTAGATTCACCAATAAGGCTATAAAGTCCAGAGTTAACCCAAAGTAGGACAGGGATAACATGCAAACACATTCTTTCTATGATGCAACAGTGTTAACCACTCTGCAACTGTGCATTTAAGATCTATTTCTATTTTTTTCTCACTAGGTCAAAATCAAACTCCCCGACACCAAAGCAGCTGACATGGTCCTAGATGTAAAAGAGACGTTCCTTGATCTACGGACACCCAAATAGTAAGGAATACTATTTTTATCCTGAGAGCAGCAGTTAAGACCATGTGCTCCCATTTGGAACCATTATTTGATTCTCACTCTTTCATTTTATGTTGCTAACTTCTATAATTAAATGCCGTCTTTGCAGTAAACTGGGCCTTCATCTGCCACATCCAGTCCAGAGTCAGGAGGGAAAAGCCCAGTTTTTCAGTGAAAGGGAGGAGCTGGAGGTCACTTTACTAATGAAACGACCCTTGGACGTGATCAACATGCGATAATAAAAAAAAAGTTTAAAAAAGAGTTAATTTTTGAAGGTTCATATGCTGCCTGTAGTGTAGTTTTCTCTGTATGAGGATGTATCCACGTACTTCAAATAATTAACATATCCAATGATGTATTTTATCTGATGTTTGTTTACACCGTGAAGCATCAGTCAGATAGATAATGAGTCTAAAAGAAGGAAACACTGAAGTCTGTTTCTGTTGAGTGTCTTATGGAGTATTCACATAAATGTACGTGGGCGTGATGCTTCTTTTAGATGTTTGCGTGGATTTCCAAGTCCACATTGTACAAAATACCAGAGTGCAGACCCTTAGGGACTGCAGTGCTGTGTACGATGTTGCCCTGAAGCCCATCTGTCCTTAACACTCCCTGCTCTAATGTAGTAATGTACTAAATAAAGTTGACACATTGTTCTATTAAAGGTGGGCCACTGTTAGTCTGATTGTAGTTGTAGTCTCTCCATCACATCTCCGGTGACTAAGCAGCCTCCTCGTGAGCCCGGTGCCACGCCCCCAAACGGCGTACCGCAGGAGACGCTCCGGTCACGTGACGCCTGCATTTCCGACACAACAATACATACAACCCCGTCGGTCTGCAACACTCCCCCCTCTCCCTGCTCCCTCCCACCCCGGCTCTCTCTCGGTATGGCGGACGGTGAGAGGTCCCCGCTCCTGTCTGACCTGGGAGACGGTGCTCTCGGCAGCGGTAACGGCGGTGTGTCTCACGGTGCGGCGCCTCTTCCCAACAAACCACAGAGTGAGTATCCACGGAGCGCTCTCCTCCGCCCTGACTCTGTTAGCCTAGCACCCCAGCCCTCCCAGTTAGCTCCTCGTCCAACAAAGAACTATTTCTCCACTTTTACTCCAACTAGTCCATGACAGAAACATTCAAAAAGAAAATATTTCTATGTTTGTTTAATCACGTTGTGTTGAATGTGTAAGAGTTTGCAGAATTAGCCAGCGTTATGCTAACAGGGTTGGAAACCGTTACATTAGCATTTAGCCAGTTAGCAAGTAGTAGCTTACCGGCAAACAGCTATTGTTTTAACACTTCCTTCAAAGCCCAGTTTGGTCATAATAACACTTTTATTCGCTGTCTATCATCAGATGTGTTGTATTTACATTTACAGACCCATAAAATATACCAATTGTACACACTGCTTGATTTTTTGCACCGCTTTGTAACTAGCATCAGAGAAACACCTGATTTGATTGACGTTTGATAGCGCCATTGTGGAATCAATGGCAAGGCCGCAGTGACCAATCACAGCACAGGGAGGGCGGGCCTTAGTAATTACATAAATTAAACATGAGACGCTTTTATTTATTTGTTGAAAGTCTCCCTTTACCCGTTTTTGACTCTTTGTCTCTTGAGTGGGAATTATATTTATTTTATTTATTTTATTATTTAGATTATTTCACTGAGATTTAAAACAAACTCCAAGACACTCAGATGGATACAAAATTTAAAGCCTTCAAAAAGAGTTCAAACAGTCGACACCAAGACCTTCGTACGTAGGCATAAACATATTGTACTGACTGTTGTGGGATAAATGAGCTGAGACCCCTTCCTCACTGGGGTTTAACAGTCAATAAACATAGCCTTCTTTTGTTTTTTTATAATGCCCATTTTGTTCTTTGTAGTGTAAAACTTGTGCCCTTTAGGGTTATTATTTCTAATTCTTTGTTTCTTTGCCATTCCTGGCCATTGTCCCAGCTATTTCATTTAAAGTTGAACCTTTTTTTTAGCAACCCATATTCTACATTGCCCCACTTTGAGTCACAACCCACTGTATTGAACTACTGTACAGTTTTTCCCCATATCCAACTCACAAATACCTCTATGCTTTTCCACTATGACAAACCTGCTAAGCTCTACATTCCTGACTTTTTTTCTGTTTCTAAAGCCCCTTTCAGTTAACCTCGAGACCAAATCTTATTACCCTGTTAATCGTGACATAAGGGATCTCTTGTCATGGGAATTCAGATATTTTCCAGTTTGTTGTGTATTCTTGAGACTTTTTTACTCCACCCATCTGCCTCTGGTCAGCACACATGTATTCATCTTATGTTATTGTTCGTCCTCAGGTTTCTCCGTTCCCCAGCCCCACTCACTCCTCGGTTCTGCTCGGGAGGACCCCCTCCGTACTCGCCTCACTCTCCGGAGAGCGGCAGTGCCCTGTGATCAGCTGCAGGGTGTGTCAGAACCTCAATGGAGGCAAGATCCACCAGCACGTGGTCAAGTGTGGGGTCTGCAATGAGGCCACAGTAAGTTCAGTTCAGAACAGAAGAAGACAGATTTGTCTACAACACCCGCCTTCGTATTTCAGTCTTTATAAACAGTAAACACTAGTTTTATTGTGGTAGATCGCTCAGAAAACTGTTCGTGAGGATGCCTCGGTGGGTCACCTGGTGGATTACATGCCACATACTCAGGGGGACCCAGGATTGATTCCAGCTTGGTCCGTTTTCTCATTGTCATTCCCCTCTGTTTCAACCTGTTACCCCTCTGTCTGTCCTTGCCTTAGTCCAATTATAACCAGAGTTTTAAACTTACTCCGATGGGGGCAGCAGTCATCCTAAATCTGTCTAACACACCTGGATAATATGGGTAATTGTCAGATAACTGCTCTATGTTTACGACTTATTTTTTGATTAAGGGCAGACACAGTGCACTGAGCATGCTCCAGAGTCAGACAGAGACACAGAGTAACACACGTAAACAGAAAAACATGAAGAGCAGTGTTTGGAGAAAAACGCACTCATTTTTGATCAGTGAAGACACATATTTTCACGTTGCCACTGTCTCCTGTTTGTTGGTTATTTTGCCGTGTCAATAATGTAAAAGTTTAATAGAACAAGCTAGTCTGCGTTGGTTTATGATGTGTTCAAGTGCTTTTGTGTGATGCAGTTGTTTAGGAATTAATGCATTGTCTTTTTACCTCTTAAAGTCGGTGTATTACCAGTGATATTAATTAATAACTCAATGATTACTGAGCAGATGAGCCGGGTAAATTAACATTTAGCGCTATAAATAAGTCAGGTTTAACATTACCTTCTTTCACTTTTTAACAAAGGATTAATGCTGTTAAATACACAGTTGGGCTGGGAACACAGAAGTCTGATTCTGTCCTGTTCATGTAAACTCAGACAAAGTGAGAGGTTCAGCTGAGAGGGTTTAATTGGGCTATGAGCAGAGTAAGAGTAAGCTCTGCATGTAAACGTAGTGACTTCTGATTTGTGACTCGGGCAGAGGCAAGGACAGGGGTCGGTTTAGTGGCACAAATCCACTCTTTCTCGCTCTCTGGGATTTCTTTAAACAAAGACAGTTCAGAGTTGTCAAACCAAATAAATATTTAAAAGAACATTTAAAATACATTCCATTTCCAGGGATGAATGTAGGCCAACCACTGCAGGATATTTTTTTGTTTATTATTTTCTTTATTTTTTTTATAACAAAGTGAGACAGTGAGAGAAGTAAAAAACCCACCTCACAATCAGATATTAAGATGTGTTTCTACTACTCCACACATGTTGGATTTTACTGTGACAAATCGGTCTAATTAGGAATGACGGGTAGTTGTGTAATTAGTGATTTTAGCGGTGCGTTCCCACATAAAAGCCCTGTCTGCGAGGCTGATAGTGTTCTCACTCCCACTGCGTCTGTAATTGGACGTTGATAAAGCAGCAGGTAGCGCCCAGGACTCCATCTGATCAGGTTAGTCAGAGGTAAATGTTCGAAGGAAAGAGAATTAGATCCATGGACGAGACTCGGAGTAGAAGGAGGAGGGAAACCTGTGGATCTAGTTCAACTTGCTCTAAACATGCATAATGAATGATATATAATGATGTTGTGGTTGTTCATTCATTCTGATGTGGTGTTGTGCAAGACCAAAATGTATGAGCCACCAGTGTTCAGTTCAAACCCAGAGTTACTAAAACCCATCCTCTGCTGCTCTGAGCAATGGGATTTCATTGATTTTTCTATTGCAAGTGTAAAAAAAATCTTGGCATTGTTCTGATTAAATAAGTACCAGACCTCCCAGTTGGTTCTGTGCAGGTTAATAAAAGGTTTTTATACAGTCACATATCTTTTTAAGCAGCCAAAGCTTTTATTTGCTTATGTGTTGGTTAGTTATTCCTTCGTCCATGTCTCTTGGAGCGTTATCTAAAATGTAGATAGTTGAACACAGTGGAACACATCAGTCAAAGCTAACTGTGTATAATCGCATCAAAAACCCTCTTTGTCTAACTTAAGACATTTAAAGCAGATATTAAGGTTTTAGATGTTTATCAACTAAATATAAATTATTATTTTGGCGCCTATTCCACTTTTCTGGAACTTAAGAGAAAGTGAAGGTATATTTTGAAACTACAAGCAAAATCAATGCCAGTGCAGTAAAACTGGTCAAAACATTACTTTTTTAAAGCCTGAAATGTAGCATTGTGAATAATAACCAGCCTGAAATCAGTTCCTGAAGTATCCCTGAGTCCCTCCAGTGAATAAAGCACCAGGAACAAACTGCACTCTCTGGTCTCTGCGGTGGAAACCAGTCCCACTAAAGCCTCGTCGCTGCACAGTTCTTACAAATGTAGCTCTTTCTGACTGAACGCACATTTAATCTCAGATCTCAGGTCACAGAGCGAGTGTTTGATTTATGTTCAGCTGTTACCAAGTGTATAATTGCGTCTCTGGTGTCGCTTTAAGTCAAAACGATCAGCCTCTGACTCTGACGCTCCAACAGCATCATATCACTTCAGCAGCGTCTCCTCTGCTCTTTTCTCTTGTAGAGCTTTATTCATGTCTATCAAGAATAATTGGCTTGTTATCTGGCCTTACTGTAACACAGATCTGTACCGTCTCCTCTCTGCAGCCCATTAAGAACGCCCCAGCGGGGAAGAAGTACGTCCGCTGCCCCTGCAACTGCCTGCTCATCTGCAAAGTCACTTCCCAGAGGATCGCCTGTCCTCGGCCGTACTGGTGAGACACACTCTTTCTCTCTCTGCGGACACGCCGTTGTGCAATAACAAGAGGTAACCGTGAGAGCGAGGGGGAAAGGAGAAGTGAAGCAGAGGAAACGAGGTGCAGTGGGAGCAGCAGTCCCTCAATTAAGGCTGTGCTCTGAGCGGAGTTTGTACATGTGGTGCTCAGTGAGGCGATCGGGGAATAACAGCCTCATTAGGACATGTTTCACTGACTCCTCTGTTTGTATAGGTATTATATGTAGCAGTTTACAGCAGTAGGGCTCCTATAAATGGGTTATTAATAGGCGACAAACCAATGTAAGTAAGTAAGAGAAATGTTGACTTGGTGCCTGCCAAATAGTGAACCCTCCTTAAAAATATGAAAGAAATAAATCTGAAAAGGTAAAGGCGAGTGTTGGATCACTATTTGGCAAACAACTAGTCACTATTTCTTTTATTTATTTATGATTTACAAGCTATTTACTACTCAATAAAAATCATTTCATAACACTTTGTTGTGACATGTTGTGTCTACTGTGCAAATGCAAGAATTTATTTTAGATTTTTGTCTGTTATCGAGCTAATCTGTCTTGAAAACTAGACCAAGCCAAGCTCAATGCAGTAAACTCAAACTCAGTAAAACATATGAGTGTTATTTACCAACATTCTCCAGTATTACCTTCTCCTGGTTCTCTTGAATGTTTGTGAAACAATCCATCCATTTTCTTCCTCTTCTTCGGGCTGGGTCACAGGGGCATATGTCTAGACTTCCTTCCCAGACACCTCCTCCAGCTCCTCTGGGGTAATACTGAGGCATTCCCAGAGCACTCAAGAGACACAGGGCCTCATTCTGGTGGGACATGCTCCGAACTCCTCACTGTTAGGAAAGTTTGTCCCTAGAGCTGAGAGGAGTCACTAAAAGACAAGAAGAGGCAGGAGAAGTTTATTAACCGTCAATACAGACCTGGAGACAGTTTAACACAGTGTGACAGTATTTAATCTGCAAATCTGGCTATGTTTCAGTAAGAATAGGATTATAAGGACTTCCATACCTCGGTACGGAGCCAAATCACCCAAAAAAGGTTGTACGGAAATGAGTTTTCTGTCGTAATTTCTACGTAAAAGGAAGGAGCTGACCTTTACAGTCTATGTCATAACTTCACATTTAGGCACATTTAGTTATGTCCATAGTCCTTCTATAGTAAATTATGTCCATAGTTACTGCTAAACTGTACATACTGTAAATAACCTATAGTAAAGTTCATAGTCATGTCTATATTTATTGTATATTACTGTTTATACTGAATATTCTATTAATTCATTCATTTTCTCCTCCTACTCCTAGTCCAGTATACTGCATAGGTTTAAGTTTTTATTTAAACCTATAGAAAAGAAATACCTGCCAGAGCGTCTGTATTTCCTCCTGATCCACTCCAGGCCGATGTCAGTCATTTGGCAGCTCATCTGAACGCCCCGTTATTGGAGCGAGAGATAAGGTGGATTGTTTATGCCCGAGGCTGAAAATGTGCAACAGCTACATTTGTAACACTGGGGTTTTTTTCTTTTTGTTCAGGTTTGCTGCTATAAAAACACATATAATTTTAAACATCAGTAAAATCTTGTCACAGAAATCTGAAGCGTAATTGACACGTCTGTTCCTGTGCCTAAAGGTGTGTTTTTGTTCAGGTTTGAGCTTTAATCCTTAGTTTATTTACAATGTTGAGAGTCGGTGTGCCTCTGGTTTGGAGACGGCCCTATTTATATTTTGGTTTAAGGCAATATATGTTTAATTTCATGCAATAATAACACCTTTTTTTCCAGATATTCCCTTTCCTTACACACCTCAGTCAAAGTTTAGACGTGTTTAGTCCTGGTTCAGTTCAATTTGTCTCAAGCTCAAAGCAGGTGGGACAGACTACACGATGAATTAAATCTTTCTGAGGGTTTTTTTCTGATAAGTTTATCCCTCAAAGGCCATTCCTGGGCTCGGTGCACAGCAGACAGTCGTGCTGAGTAGACCAGACATTTCTCTTTGTCACATTTGGACCAGGAGCCTGAGACCTGGGAGTTATTCGAGAAAGTATGATGTTTGCAGTTAATGAGATGTTGGATTTCCTGATGGAAAACTATTCTAAAAGTCAAACTGAGCTGTGCCTAATCAGCAGAATGAGACGGCTTCAGGTGTCGATTACAAACTTTAAGTCTTAAGTCTTGAGTTTTTGTGTCTTTATGTTTGTTTCTGCAGTAAGAGGATAATCAACCTGGGTCCAGTTCATCCGGGTCCAGCCAGTCCAGACCCGTGGCTGCCGGGGCCAGAGTCTCCTGTGGACACTGCAGCAACACGTTTCTGGTATAAACGCACTCCAGACTGTATCAGCTCACAGGCTTTTACTGATTGAATAGATCAACTCTATATTTCATATTAAAAACGAACAGCATTAGTTTTAGTTTCAAAATGCCCAACTTTTCTTTGCCTTTTTAATCTATGAAATTAAGATTTATCAGTTTTGCAAGCCAAAAAAACATGTCAGATTGGTCATGTTTTATCTTTGCACTAAAACAAATTGAGTTGTCATTATTTTATAGGTAATTATGCTGTTATTTTTTATTTACTGGTCCGACTAACTTCAGATCATGTGGCCCCTGAACTAAAATCAGTGAGTACATCCAGCAAAAAATGAACGTTATTATATTTTACGTTCAAATCTATTTAAAACGGCAAGCACTCGAGTCATGATGAAATTTAAAAGTGTTATGTGTGCGGCTTGAATCAAACCTTTATGAAACTTGCTCCAAGGCGAATTTGTCCTGCACCAAGAGAATAAAAACAGACATAACTCAATGATTAAACCTAGAAACTGAATTTACACGTCATAATTTAATCAGATACAAAGGAAGTGAAAAAAGGCCATCTATAGTGAAATATAAACCTATCCACTTAACTTTAACTTGAACTTTGGGAAAAAGTAAAAGTCAATTATGGGAGAAAGAGCCCACATCCAATAAAGTATCTGTAAAGAGCTGATTTATTTCTATGTAAAATGGAGAAGTAGTAATAAAGCTGCTGTGGCATTTGCTTTTCTGCTTCAAAATGCAGCTTTTATTAGTTGTTTTATTGGCTGCTGCTGAAATCTCCTGTGGTCTAGTTGTTGTAAAATGAAGCACACAGCCAAAAGGAGCCCTGCACCAGACAAAGTAAACGTTGAGTTATTGGTGCAGATCAATAACTCTATCTACTCTGGGCTGTCGTTTTACTGAAGGGGAAGGAAAAAAAGCAGACTTACTGCACTTTTACAATAAGACGAGTTGAGGAAGATACTTTAGAGACATGGCTAGTTCTGGAGACTTTAAAATATATTGTAAACTTGTGTATAACTCAGAATAAAGCAGAAATGTGTTGTTTGCTATTGGACCATGCATTCATTCACATCATTTAATTATTCCTCTTTGTGATTATCTCATATTTAGAGAGGTTTTAATGAGACAGTAGTGGTCATGAATGTGTTAGATTAATGTTTAATATGGCACTTGATCAAATAAATGGATTTTTATCTATTGGTGTTATTGGCTTTTTAAATGCCTTAAACTAGGGCTACATTTTGTCGCAAACGTAAACGTTTCACTAAATGATCCCTTTATGTGCTGACTTTGCTGCCTTTCTGACTCGCTCCTGTTAATAACACCAATATGATTAAGAGCTTAAATATAAAGGCGCTCATCTCATTCACTTTTTTCATCTTGGAACTCTGCAAAAGTCAAAATGGACAGTATCAGACCCTTGACATAACAGTGGACCATGGGACTACATTAGGACGCTTGTGTAGAAGTGAGGGCCGGCTCCAAGAATAATGGTTCCCCTTGGCTCCCATTCACACCAGTCAATTCTAGTCTGATGGTCTTTCACTCAACCAACCTTTTCAGACGGATAACAGGCCTATCATCTGTCATTTTTTTACTGTTAGCTAAAGCTTGACAGATTTGATTGACAGACATGTTTCCTGCTGCTTTAATTAACGCTTCCTGAACATCTTCAGTCAGTTTGCAAAGCTAGACTCTACAGTGTCTTTCACTTCAACTGGAACTTCACCAGCGTTAAAAACGATTGCTGTTTATCCTGTAGATATTTGTTTTTGTAAAATAGTTTGCCTTGAGTAGAATTCAGCGCTTATAATAATTAGCTTTAGCACTTATCCTAGCTACTCCAGTCATAACAAATTTAGTAAAATAAGATTAAAGCTGTGCCTTTTAATGTGTCGAACATGTTATTCTCCCATTTTAGATAAAACAAGCTCCAATGAAATCAAAACTACACCTGTTTTTGATGATAATAAAGTCAAACAACACAAGCAAAAAACAAAAGAATAAACAGAAAATAACCTGACATTTCAAGGTTTGCACAGACCAACCTTTGGAACCGAAGTCAGCACAGGTCTAACTTTAATTTTAACCAACAGTGACAGTAT
>JAWCTZ010001220.1:0-22596 GCA_036850595.1 Rhyacichthys aspro | reverse complement strand
CCGGTTCAGCTCGGACTCACCCTCTGACCCTGGGGCAGTAGCCTCTGACGAGTCGGACAGATCTGAGCGTTCCTCGAGACGTAGACGTGGCTGTAAGGACACTCGCTGTTGGAGCAGGGCCTCTGAGGAAGAACGAGCACACGGGCATCTGCAAGACCGAGAAAGACCGGAGATAGACCGGGTTAAAGAGGCCTGAACCGGGACTAACACGGCCCAGACAGGTGTGAAGGCTGTAGGGTTACCTTGTCCTGGAGACTGTGAGAGAATGGACAGCTGTCTCCTTCTTTACACCTGCCTCTGAGGAACTACAAACAGAACCATCAGTCCAGGTGAGTCCCAGGTGAGTCCAAGTGAGTCCAGAAAAGAGTGGGTGAGTCACAGGTGAGTCACAGGTGAGTCCAGGTGAGTCGAGGTGAGTCGAGGTGAGTCCAGGTGAGTCAGGTGAGTCACAGGTGGTCAGGTGAGTCCAAGTGAGGTCCAGGTGAGTCAGGTGAGTCAGAGTGAGTCCAGGTGGGTCACAGGTGAGTCCAGGTGGTCCAAGGGGGGTCAGGTGAGTCCAGGGGGCCAGTGGAGTCCAGGTGAGTCAAAAGGTGAGTCCAGGTGAGGTCCAGGTGGAGTCCAGGTGGGTCAGGTGAGGTCAAGTGAGTCCAAGTGAGTCCAGGTGAGTCACAGGGGAGTAAGAGTGGTCCAGGTGAGTCACAGGTGAGTCCAGGTGAGTCAAGTGTGTCCAGGTGAGAGTCCAGGTGAGTCACAGGTGAGTCTGGAGTGAGGAGTCAGGTGAGTCACAGGTGAGTCCAAGTGAGTCCAGGTGAGTCAGGTGAGTCCAGGTGAGTCCAGGTGAGCTCACAGGTGAGTCCAGGTGAGTCACAGGTGAGTCACAGGTGAGTCCAGGTGAGTCCAAGTGGAGTCAGGTGAGTCCAGGTGAGTCCAGGTGAGTCCAGGTGAGGTCCAGGTGAGGTCAGGTGAGTCACAGGTGAGTCCAGGTGAGGTCCAGGTGAGTCCAGGTGAGTCCAGGTGAGTCCAAGGTGAGCCCAGGTGAGGTCCAGGTGAGCCCAGGTGAGTCCAGGTGAGTCCACCAGGTGAGTCACAGGTGAGTCCAGGTGAGTCACAGGTGAGTCCAAGTGAGTCCAGGTGAGTCCAGGTGAGTCACAGGTGAGTCTTTACCTGGTGCAGACGGCCACCTTCTCCGGGTCGTGGATGAAGGGACACTGGTCTCCTCTGTTACAGCGTCCGAACCTGTTAAAGAAGATACAGAACTGTCTCTGCTTCTGCTTCAGACGAGACGCTCGAGCGATGGACAGACTGCGCTGGAGGACACACCTGAGGACGACAGGTGAACACAGGTGAACACAGGTGACAGCTCCTGTTAAAGAGGTGCAGCTGTGCAGGTGAGAGTTACCTGGCCAGGTGTCTGGAGGAGGAGCGGCTGACAGGTGCAGGTGAGAGGTGGGCGGAGCCTGGAGTCACACCTGAAACAGAGTCAAGTCTTATTTACATTATTCACAGAAAACTTGCTGCAAAGTTTTAATCTGGTCTCACAAAACAATTTCTGTTAAATCTTTCTCAAAATTCAACAAATAAATATAGCCTCATGTGGCGACGATCGGCCCTCGGCGTCGCCCGGTGCTGGTGCCGTCTCTGTTTCCTAAAAACTCTGAGGGGCCCTTTAAGAAACTGATCAAACTGTTTACATTTGAGACAAATCTGACAATGTGCAAGTTATGTCAGTCAAAAATAGCCATATTTGAAGGGTCGCCATGGCAACACCATTTAATGTTCTACAAAACCTTCAACAACTTTTGATCGGACACTTCTCTAGATCATGTTCACCATCAAGTCGTTTGGTCAAACCCGAGTTGGTTAAAGTATGAAGGGTGTGAATCAGGTGGTCAATTGGTAAATCCAAGATGGCCACAATATCATTTTTTGTTCGTCTCGGGATGATGCATGCATGTGGTAAATTCTGTTAATCTATGACAAAGTAAGTTTTGGGATGTCCCATTGGCCATCACTGCTATTAAACTAGCAGCAAACTGTATTGCTGCTCCTGTTGCTCACATCTTAAACTTGAGCCTTGAAAATGGTGTCTATCTGCAAGCTTGGAAAACAGCAAAAATGATCCCATCGTCACAGAGGGCTGCTGCGAATCCCATTTGGTCCCAATAGTCAACCCATTAGCCTATTGCCTGCTCTGAGCACAATTATGGACAGAACCGTATTGGAACAAATTCGGAAATATTTGTCAATTAATAATTTAAATACTGATTTTCAGGACGCATTCAAAGCTAGTCATTCTACTACTACAGCTATGATCACAAATGACGCAGCATTAGATGACAAAAGGTTGGTAGGAGCAGTATTATTAGATTTTAGTACAGTCTTCTGTTCAATGTTATGGTTTCAGTCCAACAGCTGTACTTTGGCTACAGAGTTACCTAGAAAATAGGGCAAATAGTCTTCTTTAATAAAGCTTCTCAGATGAACAGATGAAGATCTGTTTTCTGTGGCGTTCCACAGGGAAGCTGCCTCGGCCCATTATTATTTTCTATATACACCAATGATTTGCCACAAATTTTACAAACTGCAAAAATAGCAATGTATGCTGATGACTTCACAATTTATTCTTCACAAACTACAACTGAAGGACTTGAAAAGGTTCTGATGGAAGAATTAAATTTGATACTCGAGTGGGTCATATTTAAAAAATTGTTGGATGCTGTTGGATGAGCCCAAATTAAATCTTGATAAAATCCTGTAGGGGGCGCAGTCCTACCTGTAGGGGGGTATTCCTACCTGTAGGGGGGTATTCCTACCTGTAGGGGGCGCGGTCCTACCTGTAGGGGGGTATTCCTACCTGTAGGGGGGTATTCCTACCTGTAGGGGGCGCGGTCCTACCTGTAGGGGGGTATTCCTACCTGTAGGGGGCGCGGTCCTACCTGTGGTCCTGGTGGGTGTGGTCCTGGACAGTCTGTTTGCTGAGACCCTGTAGAGACTGCCTCTGATCCAACACATGTTGGAGCTCCAGTCCCGGGACCCAGCAGGTCTGGAGCTGGTCTGGGTCTGGTCTGAGGGCGACCTGAGCCGGCTCTGGAGGAAACTCCTGCAGAAGACACAGAAAAGCTCCATGAACACGTCTGTACGGGTTTAACATTTGAGCCACAAGCTGTCTGGGGTCTGCAGAGTGAGTCTGGGGTCTGCAGAGTGAGTCTGGGGTCTGCAGAGTAAGTCTGGGGTCTGCAGAGTGAGTCTGGGGTCTGCAGAGTGAGTCTGGGGTAGGCAGAGTGAGTCTGGGGTCTGCAGAGTGAGTCTGAGGTAGGCAGAGTGAGTCTGGGGTCTGCAGAGTGAGTCTGGGGTCTGCAGAGTGAGTCTGGGGTCTGCAGAGTGAGTCTGGGGTCTGCAGAGTGAGTCTGAGGTAGGCAGAGTGAGTCTGAGGTAGGCAGAGTGAGTCTGGGGTCTGCAGAGTGAGTCTGGGGTCTGCAGAGTGAGTCTGGGGTCTGCAGAGTGAGTCTGGGGTAGGCAGAGTGAGTCTGGGGTCTGCAGAGTGAGTCTGGGGTCTGCAGAGTGAGTCTGGGGTAGGCAGAGTGAGTCTGGGGTCTGCAGAGTGAGTCTGGGGTAGGCAGAGTGAGTCTGGGGTCTGCAGAGTGAGTCTGGGGTCTGCAGCGTGAGTCTGGGGTCTGCAGCGTGAGTCTGGGGTCTGCAGAGTGAGTCTGGGGTAGGCAGAGTGAGTCTGGGGTCTGCAGAGTGAGTCTGGGGTCTGCAGAGTCTCCTTCTGACTGTTTTCAGCATTAAATCTTGAGAAGTTTCTTCAGTTTCTGAGACTGAAGCCGACTGGATCTAAACCAGACTTTAATGAACTGCTGTGATCTCACTACAGAGTAACTGAGGCTTGGAGCTAAATTACAGTCTGTCACATTAACAGCCCCTGGATTGGTCCTGGATTGGTCCTGGATTGGTCCTAAACAGGTCTAGGACGGGTCTTGGACAGGTCTTGGACAGGTCTGTGATTGGCCCTGTATTAGTGCTGTATTAGTGTTTCATTAGTGCTGCTGCTGCTGTGGTGGAGACTGAGTGGAGCCGAAATAGGTTTGGATCCAGAGAAAGGCTTTTATTACACTCACTCTGCCCCCGAGACGGCCCAGACCCTCCCGACCGTCCGCCCCCAGACCCCATCAGACCCTCCCGACCGGTCCGGCCCCCCAGACCCCATCAGACCCCTCCCCGACCGGTCCGGCCCCCCAGACCCCATCAGACCCCATCAGACCCCTCCCCGACTGGTCCGGCCCCCCAGACCCCATCAGACCTCAGAGAGAACAGAGGAAAGGGTGATTTAAACTTTAGTATTGGTACTTTTGTCTCTGGTTTTTGTCTCAGACCTCTCCTATGATCTGACTCATATAAAGTCCAGAACCAGTCCCCAGTCCGCTCTGAACCAGGGCTGGACTGGTCTGCAATTGGTCTGTAACTGGACTCTAACTGGTCTGTAACTCCACCTTTAAGTCCTGTGTGTAACCCATCTGTGACCCATCTGTGACCCATCTGTGACATGTCTGTGAGCTGTCTGTGAACTGTCTGTGACCTGTCTGTGAGCTGTCTGTGACCTGTCTGTGAGCTGTCTGTGAGCTGTCTGTGACCTGTCTGTGAGCTGTCTGTGACCTGTCTGTGACCTGTCTGTGACCTGTCTGTGAGATGGTGTGTTACCTGTCTGTGACCTGTCTGTGACATGTCTGTGACCTGTCTGTGAGCTGGTGTGTTACCTGTCTGTGAGCTGTCTGTGACCTGTCTGTGAGCTGGTGTGTTACCTGGCCGACTGGACCCTCCTGCTCCTCCAGCTGAGGCCTGGACCCTCCACAGTTCTCTTGTCCATTTTAAACCTGCTCCTGAAGACCCTCTGAGCGGGGCTCACACCTGTAACAGAGGGCAGGGGTCAGAGGTCCAGGTCAAGTCCACTTTAAACCGACTGAAGCTGTTGGAGGAGGTGGAGCTGTGGACAGTTTGTTCCTGATGGAGTCTGATGGAGTTAGATGAGGCACATGCAGTAGTTTTAAACTGATTTAACCCAACGAGCTGTATTTAAAAAGTATTTAGGAAGCTCATGATTTCATGTGTGCATTTCTCTTTGAGGGTATTCGTGGTTTAATTTGTTGACTGTGTTTTATAAATGATGGAGTCCAAATAAATGAACGATAAAAAATGCTAGAGGTGGAGACTACAGTTTGAGTAAAAAGCCAGATGGATGTAGTGATGAAGTCCTGATGAACACACAACTACAGCCTCCCCCTGCAGCAAAGGTCAGGCAGCTGTTCTTAAAGTTTTCACCCTTCACCGCAGTGAAAAGATTATAAGCAGCTCCCACAACCACAAGGCGGCTTTTGAAGAAGGTTTGTTCTGTTTGTTTTCGGTTTTAGAAGTCGCTACAGCTTTCATTTAATAAAAAAGTAAAAGGGAACCAGTTCCTCACATCAAAATACTGATCCGTGAATTCAAACCAACACAGTTCTCTTCGTCACGGCATCAACCAATATTTCAGCACATTTTATTTCATTTATTGTGTGATTTTCACTTCCTCTGATAAAAAAATCCTTCACAATAAAGCCTTGAAGCAGGTGACGGAGGAGCTGTTTGTTCCTGATGGATGACAGTGGATGGATGTAGTAAACACCGGAGTCGATAAACAGACGTAAACCACTGCAGTAAACAGTTTGTGTGACGGATGGATGTCAGTAGAATCTGTTTGACTAAAGAGACTGGCTCCAGTGAAGCACAACCTGCTGGGAAACAAAAAAGATCTGCTGAGTCACGGTCTGAAACAGCACTAAACCCACAGCTCAGCCTCAGAGACAGAGCCACCTCTGGACCAAACCTGGACTGAACCTGGCCTATCAACTTGAAATGTAGTTTTCAAAGTAAAACAGATGAGGTTAGTGGAAATGTGTTAGTGTGAACGATGCTGCTCCGGAGCAGTGACAACAGAGAGACTTCCATCAGGACAGACACAAACACCTCGGACTTGTGTGTTCTTGCAGGTTTATTTTGTTTAAAACTCAAAGGGACAGAGGGGACGGGGGGACAGAGAGGACAGAGATGGACGAGGGACGGGGGGGCAGAGGGGGGTAAGAGGGGGACGGTCCGGACTCTGGTTTGCGTTTGTTCCTTCAGTAAACCTGAGCTGATGTAAATGCAGAGTCTCATTGATTATTTGTTTATTGCCTGAGTTTATCTCTTCTCCGAGCGCTTCACTGAGTCACTGCGCTCTGATTGATAACGAGACACCCCTCCACAAACCAAGCCTCCTGATTGGATAACGAGAGACACTCCCTCCACAAACCAAGCCTCCTGATTGGATAACGACAGACACTCCCTCCACAAACCAAGCCTCCTGATTGGATAACGAGAGACACTCCCTCCACAAACCAAGCCTCCTGATTGGATAACGAGACACTCCCTCCACAAACCAAGCCTCCTGATTGGATAACGACAGACACTCCCTCCACAAACCAAGCCTCCTGATTGGATAACGAGAGACACTCCCTCCACAAACCAAGCCTCCTGATTGGATAACGAGAGACACTCCCTCCACAAACCAAGCCTCCTGATTGGATAACGACAGACACTCCCTCCACAAACCAAGCCTCCTGATTGGATAACGAGAGACACTCCCTCCACAAACCAAGCCTCCTGATTGGATAACGAGAGACACTCCCTCCACAAACCAAGCCTCCTGATTGGATAACGAGAGACACTCCCTCCACAAACCAAGCCTCCTGATTGGATAACGACAGACACTCCCTCCACAAACCAAGCCTCCTGATTGGATAACGACACACTTCTTTGCCTTCGATTCTTTTATTATTATTAGGCCCAAGCCGTAGGCTTACAACTGTATGCGTCTGTTATTATTATTCCGCTTTTTCTGCTCTTTGAGCGCAAATTTCGGCCTCTGAACATGCAAGAAATGTCAGGAAACTTGGCCCAAAATTCAAGCCCAGCGAAAAATTTATTTAAATACAGTCCTGAGAAAAAATATGAAAAAAATGACTCAGTGGCGACCCTGGAAAATCAAAATACATTGGGCCTATTGAAAGTGAAAGTGCATTTTTTCCAACATAGGCAAACGCAACTTGGTAGATACATAGGTTGTGTCAAGGCAAACAAAAAATTATATTACAGCCCCACCCCAAACCAAACAGGAAGTCCGCCATTTTGGGTGGAACATGCGACCCCCAAAATCGCACCCCTCATTCAAAATCTAATTTCTCCTGGGATTTTCATCCAAAAGGCTCTAAATTTGGTCAGAGTCATCTAGACACGTGAGCCAACAAAAATTATCAAATACTTTTGTTTTATGTTTATGGGTGTGGCTGTAACGAGCCCCTAACGAGGAGGCCGTTTTGGGGAAAATAAAATCTAACTTTCACATACATTGTTGGATTTGGTTGGACCCAATGAAGCGTTTGTACACATTAATGACCTAAATGACAATGATATGCAAATGATAGGGCTATCTTCAAAAATGGCTCTCCAGCGCCCTCTACAGTTTTATAATGGGGGCCAAAAATTTAGTTTGTTGTAGAGACATGAAATTTGGTACACACATCCCTTATGTCATGCTGAACAAAAAAGCCAATCAAAATGACACCCTATCTACAACCATGTTGCCGTGGGAACGCCCGAAATATGTAATTTAGATGAATTGGGTGCGAGACTTGAACACTAATTTGACCTTTTAAACGTAACAGAAAGTGCTCCAAAGTTTACCCAAAATTCAAGACCTTTGAATAATATTTCTTTTTGGCAGAGCCATTAAAATCCATGAAAAGGGGGCTCAACAGCGCACCCTGGAATAATGAAAATACATTGAGCCTATGGAAAGTGAAAGGGCATTTTTTCCAACGTAGAAAAACGAAACTTGGTAGGTACATAGGCGGTGCCAAGGCAAACAAAAAATTATATTACGGTTTTCATGCAAACTACTTTATATTTGGTCAGAATCATCTAGACACGTGAGCCACAACAAAAGTTATCAAATAGTTGTTTTTTTTTAATGGGTGTGGCTGCAACGAGCCCCTAACGAGGAGGCCATTTTGGGGAAAATAACATCTCCTGTAACTTTCACAAACATTGTTGGATCTGGTTGGACCCAATGAAGCATTTATACACATTAATGACCTGAACACAATGATATTCAAAAAATAGGCCTGTCTTTAAAACTGCCTCTCCAGCACTTTAAAGTACGACATGAAGTCCTGCCCAGGACACGTGCCCCCACGCGGTCTCAGGGGAGGCGAAGGCTTTTATTGCCGCTTGCAGCTTTAATTATACTTCTTCTGCGCTTTGAGTGCAAATTTGACCCCCTAAACGTTAACGCAAAGTTTTTTTATTTGACCCAAAATTCAGGCCTGGTGAAAAATTAATTTAATCGAAGGTCCCAAGAAAATACATTGCCCCATGGCTCAGTGGCGACCCCTGGTTTAATCAAATAACATTAGGCCAATGGAAAGTGAAAGTGACCTTTTTTAATCCTAGGCACACCAAATTTGGTTGATCCATGGCCATTGTCAAGGCAAACAAAAAGTATACTATGGCTCCACTGTCAACTCAACAGGAAGTCAGCCATCTTGGATTGAAGTCTGAGAATTCTGTCACGTCAGGTTTTGTACTCCTTCTACGAAAACCTATTTACCCTACGCTGTTTGACAGAATGAGCTCAAAAGTTATAGACAACTTTTGAGTAAGTTTTGCAATTTTCTCGTAGCGCCCACGCGAACTTCATGTTCGTTTTGTTCATTCGCCACCTCCCCTTTCTCTCTCAAACAGAGTTGGATTTACTTGGACCCAATGAGGCAGTTGTGCACAATGTCACCCTGAACACAATGATATGACAATATAATAGCTATCTTGTAAAATAGCCCGGCAGCGCCTCCTGAAAATTTTGTGCTGTTTCCATCGCAAGTATCACTCTGAAACATTGACGGATTTAGTCGGACCCAATGAAGAAGTTCTGCACAATGACGCCCTTGAAAAATGCGTGTGCAATTTTAATAGATACCTTTTAAAATGGCCCTCTGGCGCCCCCTTAAACTTTGGAATTTTTTTTTCGTTGTGACCTTTTTCAGCTGTCCCTAACTCCTTCAAAAATCGATGAATGTAGTCAGAGCCATTAAAGAAGTTGTCTACAACGACGCCCTGAACACAATGACATGCCCCATTAATGGCTACCATTTGAAATGGCTCTCCAGCGCCCCCTGCAAATTTTGAATTTGACCTTGAAATTTAGTTTGTCGTACATAAAATTTGGTACACACATATGTATATATGTATGTGTTTATTTTTATATTATTTGTTTCTCTATTTCTGTAATTGTTTATTTATTTTTACTGTCTATTTGTGTGTGTGTGTGTGTGTGTGTGTGTGTGTGTGTGTGTGTGTGTGTCTGTGCCTCATGCCTTGTTCTGACCTGGGATGGGGATAGTTCCAGGTTGTGGGTTGGGGGAATCTTATTATCTGTTGTGGATGATGTATGTCTTGTTATAAATTTATTATTTATTATTTATTTATCTAGTCTTCCGAGGACCTAAGCCACCGCGGTCACAAGGGAAGGTGAGGGCCTATGAGGATGCTTGTAGCTTTGTCATTCTGTAAATTTCCAGTGTTGTTGCTAATTAAAATTCATTTTTTAAGATTTCTGTGTCCATTTCATGATCCTGACTCCTGTTTCCTCGGTCCTGTTTCTTCTGTCCTGTTGTGTCCTGAGCAGAAACTCAGAAATGAGCAGCCTCTCCACCTCTGACCTCTGACCCCAGCCTCACACAGATATAACCCTGTCAGAAACCATTAGAGCTGCAGCAGAGTCATGTTACGGTAACAGAGCAGAGTGAGGAGAGCTGCAGCAAATGTCCCGGACACAGAGCGACAGGTGGAGGCTTCTCTTTCAGCTGCAGCGGGACGTTCACCTGGACCAGCGCTCTTTGACTTTAGGCTGGAACAATTCTTCAGTTTTAATCACTAATCATACCACCTTAAACTCAACGTTGACAGACTAAAGAACGTGTGGTGGACTTTCAAAAGAAAAAGTCTCCAATCCCAGTTGCCCTCCAGGCAGAAAGGGTGGAGGAGGTGTGGTTCTTTATGTGTTTATGGGTGCATATTAACATGAAACTGGACTGAAGTGACAACATGGAAGCACTGTATAAGAAAGAGCTGGCTGCATTTTCCAAGGCAACACTGATCCTACAGTATGTGCAGTGTGTCCTGCTCTCAGTCGGTAGTGGGTGCACATTATTTCATACAGAGGAATGATGAGGAGGAAATCAAGTCCAGGGAGCAGCACGGCACAGCAGCGACTCGAGAGGAAGGCACCAGTGTGGTGCGTCTGCAGCTGGAGAGAGTGGAAGTTGTAGCAGAAAAAAGGATGATGGACAAAATGTACAGGACCCACCCTCTGAATGAGCGAGCACCTTGGTTTTATTTTTATTCTATCTTTAATCTTTTTATGCAGGGGAGTAATAAAGTGATATTCTATTCTATGAAAACTGACCTGGCGTGTGCACACTGTGTCCACATGGGCTCAGCCTCGAACACGGGACGCTTAACGGACTTTCTGAGTGGGACATGGCAAAAAAAAACCTTCAAGAAGAAAGTCTGTCGTGTGTTTGAAACTGGCTTCAGTGAACTCAGACTGTACTCCCTCTAGAGAACGGGAGGGTGACTGCAGCCTACTCAGGGTGAGTGGTCCTGCTGAGGGGGTCTTTCTGAGGGGGTCCTGCTGAGGGGGTCTTGCTGAGGGGGTCTTTCTGAGGGTCTTCTGTCCTGCAGAGGGGTCCTGCTGGGGGGTTCTGCTGAAGGGGTCCTGCTGAGGCGGTCCTGCTGAGGGTCCTTCTGAGGGGGTCCTGCTGAAGGGGTCCTGCTGAGGGGGTCCTGCTGAGGGGGTCTTTCTGAGGGGGTCCTGCAGAGGGGGTCCTGCTGAGGGGGTCCTGCTGAGGGGGTCCTGCTGAGGCGGTCCTGCTGAGGGTCCTTCTGAGGGGGTCTTTCTGAGGGGGTCCTGCAGAGGGGGTCCTGCAGAGGGGGTCCTGCAGAGGGGTCCTGCTGAGGGGGTCCTGCTGAGGGGGTCCTGCGAGGGTCCTTCTGGGGGGTCCTGCTGAAGGGGTCCTGCTGAGGGGGTCCTGCTGAAGGGGTCCTGCTGAGGGTCCTTCTGAGGGGGTCCTGCTGAAGGGGTCCTGCTGAGGGGGTCCTGCTGAAGGGGTCCTGCTGAGGGTCCTTCTGAGGGGGTCCTGCTGAAGGGGTCCTGCTGAGGGGGTCCTGCTGAAGGGGTCCTGCTGAGGGGGTCCTGCTGAAGGGGTCCTGCTGAGGGTCCTTCTGAGGGGGTCCTGCTGAAGGGGTCCTGCTGAGGGGGTCCTGCTGAAGGGGTCCTGCTGAGGGGGTTTGCTGTAGGTGATGTACAGTGAGTGGAAGCTTGGAGCACGAGGTGAACCTGATCTAAGTCCTAACAGAACGCTTCGTTGTCAAAATGCAGGGCTAACAGTCGTTCCTAGAGTTTCCAAAAGTACAATGGGAGGTACAGCCTTTAATTACCAAGCTCCTATTTTATGGAATCAGCTTCCAGCTCGCGTTAAAGAGGCAGGCACAGTCTCAATGTTTAAGGTTAGACTTAAGACTTTCCTTTTTGACAGGGCTTATGGTCAGGACATATACATTTGGGGGAGTAGATACTGTTGCAGATGTCTGCAGTGATGACTGGACCTTAGCTGTGGCCCATCTGTGATCCTGTCCCGACCCATGGACCCATCCTGACCCACTTCCTCTCACTCAGATGAACTGTTCCTAATGATATTGTCATGGACTATATTCATTTTTCATTCACCTGTACATATGATGGACTATTTGTCAGTGACTGTCCTGGACACATCTATTGCATGGCCTGTCCGTCCTGGGAGTGGGTGCCTCCTTCTGTGGTTCTCCCTGAGGTTTTTCTGGGTTTTGGAGTTTTTCCTCTGACCCTGATGGAGAGTCTAAGGACAGGGGATGTTAACCTCTGCTCAGCCTGTTTGCATTTTTACTGTCTGTTTTGTGAAGCACTTTGAGGCAATTGTTGTTGCGATACTGGGCTATACAAATAAAATTGAAGTGAAGTTATAGATTTGCGTGACAGCTGGTTTTGTACCAGGACCAGGACGGAGATCTCAGTTTAATGTTCAGATGGAGCTGTTACAGATATAGATCTAAATAAAGCATCCACACTCTGAGCTCACAGTGAGTTTGTCTGAAGGAAACTAAACCAGAAACAAACTTCTGAAGCTGTTTTGAGTTCATCATCTCACATAGACATAATCCTGCGGAGAACACCTGTCAGGTGGAAGGTGTAGGCCTGGAGGGAGATCTGATCTTTACATTTCATGGTAAATGGACAAATGTTTGTTGATAGTTGTTATATAAGTTAAATATTAATAGGATTCATTTAGTGATTAGAGAGAAAAGTGAGACATTATAAATCAACAGAACAGCAGCAGTGGTCACACTTGTTCTGAATTTACAATCTGAGTCTGAACAGTCCAAACATCACCTACAATCACATCCCGTCAGCTACAGAAGATACAGAAGATTTTACTGAAGGCGTTACAGAAGCGGTCGCTGTCCAGACTCACTCTGAGATAAACCTGTCTCAGTGAAAACGTGTGAACTACAGCAGCTCTAACCTCCATCTGTCTGTCCTCATGTGCCTCTGAGTCCAGGTCTGGCCCGGGTCCAGAGCTAACGCTGACCCTATTTCCCTAAAGTGGTCCTGAACCAAGTCCAGATCAGGTTTAACCCAGACCTGCAGCACAGAGAGGTCTGAATATAGTTCTCTGAGTTAGACTGTCCACCTCAGACCCAGACTCAGACCAGTCTCAGACCAGAATCAGAAGTGTTTATTAAAGGCCACAAAAGTCAGTAGCACAGCAAAAGATCTCTGCGTCCATCTCTGAGCTTATGTCATCTCAAATCTTCTGTATCAAGGACAACACTGAACAACAATAACAACCAACACCGACAGACTAATACAAATAATGTCATATTTGGACTGAATTCAGAGCTTTTGTCCTGTGTCGGCGTAGAACAGGTGAACCTGACTGACCGGGAAATGTTTGGTGAAGGAGCCAGATGTTACACTTTCATAAGTACCCTGACAGATTTGACGCAGGCTTCAATGAGATCGGACTTTAACTTTCTCACGTTCAGCTCTGAGCTCAGATTCGTTCTGTATGTTATTACTGTATGTTATTACCAGCTGTGGATGGAGCGCTCTGATTGGCTGAGAGCCATGTGACCTCTGACCTCATATAGACTGCTCTGGTCTCAGTGTCGACAGGTTGATAGTTCTACCCTCGGAGGGAGGGGGCAGGGTGAGGGGCAACTGTCCAGGAGTGAACTCTGGTGTAATTCCTCACACAGGGGCAGGTTCCGGGGTTAAGTTACTCACTGAATAACCTTTTTATTAAATTCGATGTTATATTTGTGGCTCAGTGAAAGAGACGGGGTGGAGCTCCTGGTGTTTTTGGGCTGTTCTGTAACGGGCCTGGAGCAAGGGCAGATTACAGAACTGTAATCTCTGTAATCTGTAGGAGCAGGGTGCTGGGGTAAACAGAGGGTAAGTGGAGCTGGACGAGGTATTTTAGGAGGCGGGGGGTAACAGGAGTAGGACAGAGTGGGGTAATGGGGGCAGTAAAGGAGGGGTTCCCTGTGTAGAATCTCCAACTGATCCAGGTCTGGACCGAGTCCTCGAAAGGTTTTAAATACCCCAGCCCCATATACCCCCTGCCACAACCTGCCCCATTTCATCTAATGCCCCGCAGAAGTAAGTCTGGCACAGGACCCTCTATAGGGCTCACAGAGGAGTGGCCCCGGACCGTCTGTGGGGTGGGGGCAGGTAACACTGAGGGGTAACGGGAACATTACAGGAACCAAAACAATGACTACATTTTGATCTGACTTTCTGTTTTTTTTATCATTTATAGTAATCTCTAACGTTTAAACAGTGCAGTTAGAGCTCTGATGGATTCAGAGAAAGGCGTTCGTTTTATGGATCAAAACTTTAGATTACTTGGGTTAAAGATCTTTACACCAAGCCTCCAGTCTCACTCAAAAGTACCCACTCATTTGTGTCACTTCCACAGAGCAAACGCAGGAACGAGGCTTGAACCACAAACCTTCCAGTTCTGGGACGACCCAGACTCAAACCACTGTCACCAAAAAGGAAATATTCCACCTGGCCCTCACATTTATTATGATCCTACCCCAGGGATAATAAAGGGTTAATAAAGGGATCATAAAGGTCGATTTCTCCAGGTTTGGCAGTAACTGTGGGACGTGTACTCACCTCATCGTCTAATCCGAGCCTGGCACGGTACCATCAGAACTGCAACAGGACTCCCTCAGGACACATGTCACTGATACTCACTGGAACATATCTCCGAATGAATAACTCACAGATACTGGCCCGGGTCAGGCCTCACACCTCCACCAAACCCTCAGAGACAGAGCCATATGAGAGCGGGACCCGTCACTGCTATTCACTCACACATGTACCATCATTAATCCGCTGATACCTGTCCTAACACCTGCCCTGACGCCTGGGGCCTCCACTCAAACACCACTCACTCAAAGTGCTGCAGTGAACCTGGGAACGACGCAGAGGTCAGTCATGATTCCTTCTGGAAACTGAGACAAGGCGCTTTAAAAACCACCAACAGCATCGTTGGTGAATGGCCTGTAAAACACATTTTTACAAAGCTATTTTAGTTCTTTTCTTTAAAATACTTTTATTTATATTTATTTGGCAGTTGCAGACCACTGCACCCTCCACGCGTCCAGCCCTTTAACCGATTTTTTCCATTCAAACTTTAAAACGTGTCTAAATGGAGGACATTTTTGCTATTACTTTTGTTAATTCTGCCTTTTATGGTTTTTGTAATATTTTGCTTTTATGCCATTTTTGCCCAGTCATTTCTTATGGGCCTTCTGCAAAATTCAGCTTTTTCTGCCTTTTCTTCTGCTTTTTCTGCCCTTTACAGCTTCTGAATAGTTTAACCTTTTCACATTGTACAAACTTTAAACGAATCCCAATACTTGAGGCTTTATATGTACTAAATAACTTTCTCGTCCACTGTTTTTCAATATTGGTTGCGTAAAAAAGTTCAACTTCATGAAACGTTTTGTTGGCTATAATCCACTCATGGTTGCTAGGGGGTGTGGCCTTTTTCCATTTCTGCCCCTTTCAGCTGTTTTAAGCCCCTTCCAGTCCCACTAATTTTACTCATGTAAACAAATTATATAATAGAAACAGAGATTTCCGTCCTCTTTCAGAAAATGTAACCCTTAATGCTGTATCTTTTACAGAATTTAAATAAACTCGGAAGTGTCAGGACCAGTTGATGTCTGAACTTTTCTTCCCATGTTTGGTGCGGTTCAAACTGACTCTGGTAATGCTCTGTTAGTGCGGTTCACTTTGATAAATGTGAATGTTCAAGACGAACCTCAGGGTGCAATAAACCTGCTCCGAGACAGAGGTGCGCTTCCAACTGAACTCTGGGATGGTTCGATTTAAGTGTGAACCTCAAATGAACCACAGACGAGTGGCAACGAAAACGTCACGTAACGTTTATTTTTCCAGAGAACGGAAATAAATGAACCAGAACAGTATTGTCCAACTACAAACATGAGCAGAGGGCAAACATAAAGCACTAAGGGTGGTAAAATAGGTAAAATGGGTAAAATGCCTTATTAGCATTTGAGCAAACAGCGCCCTCTAGTGTTTTTCTTAAAAAAGACATGTTTGTTGTGTTTGGTGCAGTTTAAAATGTATCTGTAAACGCTCTAGACCAGGACCGAAGACCTGCCGGAACTCACCCCCCAGGACCAAAGACCTGCCGGAACTCACCCCCTAGGACCAAAGACCTGCCGGAACTCACCCCCTAGGACAAAGACCTGCCGGAACTCACCCCCCAGGACCAAAGACCTGCCGGAACTCACCCCCTAGGACCAAAGACCTGCCGGAACTCACCCCCTAGGACAAAGACCTGCCGGAACTCACCCCCTAGGACAAAGACCTGCCGGAACTCACCCCCCAGGACCAAAGACCTGCTGGAACTCACCCCCTAGGACAAAGACCTGCCGGAACTCACCCCCTAGGACCAAAGACCTGCCGGAACTCACCCCCTAGGACAAAGACCTGCCGGAACTCACCCCCCAGGACCAAAGACCTGCTGGAACTCACCCCCCAGGACAAAGACCTGCCGGAACTCACCCCCTAGGACAAAGACCTGCCGGACTCACCCCCAGGACCAAAGACCTGCGGAACTCACCCCCTAGGACAAAGACCTGCCGGAACTCACCACCTAGGACAAAGACCTGCCGGAACTCACCCCCCAGGACCAAAGACCTGCTGGAACTCACCCCCCAGGACCAAAGACCTGCCGGAACTCACCCCCTAGGACCAAAGACCTGCCGGAACTCACCCCCCAGGACCAAAGACCTGCCGGAACTCACCCCCCAGGACCAAAGACCTGCCGGAACTCACCACCTAGGACAAAGACCTGCCGGAACTCACCCCCTAGGACCAAAGACCTGCCGGAACTCACCCCCCAGGACCAAAGACCTGCTGGAACTCACCCCCCAGGACCAAAGACCTGCCGGAACTCACCCCCTAGGACCAAAGACCTGCCGGAACTCACCCCCCAGGACCAAAGACCTGCTGGAACTCACCACCTAGGACAAAGACCTGCCGGACTCACCCCTAGGACCAAAGACCTGCTGGAACTCACCTCCTAGGACCAAAGACCTGCTGGAACTCACCCCCTAGGACCAAAGACCTGCTGGAACTCACCCCCCAGGACCAAAGACCTGCCGGAACTCACCCTCCAAGACCAAAGACCTGCCGGAACTCACCCCCCCAGGATGACGAACTGTGCTGTAACCTGACCCAGGATGGTCCCAGCTGCAGCACGGACCCCTCCTCACAGATCTGTCCAGAGTCATGTCTCCATAACCACAGGCCTCTGTGTCACTCACTCACTGTAACCCTACCCCTCACAGAGCCCCCCTCACAGAGCCCCCCCCATGGAGCCCCCCCACACGGAGCTGTCCGTCACTCAGAACATTAGAGCTGTGTTAGAAAAACATATGGATCTGTTAATGGTTTCTGCTCACAGCCAAATATTACAGAACGAGTCATATTCAGATCCTGCTCCAGATCAGAGTCAGGGTTAGAGCTGAGTGTGATCCCAGTCCAGACCAGTCCAGAACGGTCCAGACCAGTCCAGACAGGTCAAAACCAGTCCAGAACGGTCCAGACCAGTCCAGACAGGTCAAAACCAGTCCAGAACGGTCCATTGCCGTCCCACAGGCCCCTGTCAGCGACACAGAGACATCAACCTAATCCCCCTGACCCCTGGTAACCCTTACCCTCAGGACTGATGTGTGTAAACACTACACACTCCGGCCTCAGGACCGAGGGACCACCGGGAACGAGGGACCAGAGTCCACCAGAGACCACCAGAGTCCACCAGAGACCACCAGAGACCACCAGAGTCCACCAGAGACCACCAGAGTCCTCCAGAGACCACCAGAGTCCTCCAGAGTCCACCAGAGTCCACCAGAGACCACCAGAGACCACCAGAGTCCTCCAGAGACCACCAGAGTCCTCCAGAGTCCACCAGAGTCCACCAGAGTCCACCAGAGACCACCAGAGTCCTCCAGAGTCCTCCAGGGACCACCAGAGACCACCAGAGTCCACCAGAGACCACCAGAGTCCACCAGAGACCACCAGAGACCACCAGAGTCCACCAGAGACCACCAGAGTCCACCAGAGACCACCAGAGTCCACCAGAGTCCACCAGAGTCCTCCAGAGACCACCAGAGTCCTCCAAAGACCAAGATCCTCCAGAGTCCACCAGAGTTCCCCAGAACCACCATAACCACAGATTCTCCAGAGACCACCAGAGTTCTCCAGAGACCACCAAGACCACCAGAGTCCTCCAGAGACCACCAGAGTCCTCCAGAGACCACCAGAGTTCCCCAGAGACCACCATAGACCACCAGAGTTCTCCAGAGACCACCAGAGTTCTCCAGAGACCACCATAGACCACCAGAGTTCCTCAGAGACCACCAGAGTTCTCCAGAGACCACCAGAGTTCCCCAGAGACCACCATAGACCACCACTGTTCTCCAGAGACCACCAGAGTTCTCCAGAGACCACCATAGACCACCAGAGTTCTCCAGAGACCACCATAGACCACCAGAGTTCTCCAGAGACCACCAGAGTTCTCCAGAGACCGCCATAGACCACCAGAGTTCCCCAGAGACCACCATAGACCAATAGAGTTCCCCAGAGACCACCAGAGTTCTCCATAGACCACCATAGACCACCAGAGTTCTCCAGAGACCACCATAGACCACCAGAGTTCTCCAGAGACCAACAGAGTTCTCCAGAGACCACCATAGACTACCAGAGTTCCCCAGAGACCACCATAGACCACCAGAGTTCTCCAGAGACCACCAGAGTTCTCCAGAGACCACCAGAGTTCTCCAGAGACCACCAGAGTTCCCCAGAGACCACCATAGACCACCAGAGTTCTCCAGAGACCACCAGAGTTCCCCAGAGACCACCATAGACCACCAGAGTTCTCCATAGACCACCAGAGTTCCCTAGAGACCACCATAGACCACCAGAGTTCCCCAGAGACCACCAGAGTTCTCCAGAGACCACCATAGACCACCAGAGTTCCCCAGAGACCACCATAGACCACCAGAGTTCCCCAGAGACCACCAGAGTTCTCCATAGACCACCAGAGTTCCCCAGAGACCACCAGAGTTCTCCATAGACCACCAGAGTTCCCCAGAGACCACCAGAGTTCTCCATAGACCACCAGAGTTCCCCAGAGACCACCAGAGCCCAAAATTCTAGTTTTTAAGCTGGAACAGGAGACAGGACCAGAACCAGTGGGTCTTCAGTCCACATGATACTGCAGACATGAACTGTAGCCCTAACTCAACACTGAGGAACGGGACACACCTCGATATCTGTCACTGACATATGACGACCTCTGACCCCAGGACTGAGGGGCTGTAACCCTAACTCAACCCCAGAGAGTGAGACGAGAGCCGAGGAATGGCATCTGTGCTCAGGCTTCCACCGAACCAGCTCCACAAACAGCTGAGGTTCAGGTTTCTGTCTCCATCACACGATAAAACTGTGTTATGGTACGCCTCATGTTCATGTTCGAAACTCACAGAAATTCACAGAAACTCAACGAGATACTCACGGAAACTCACAGAAACTCAACGAGATACTCACAGAAACTCACAGAAACTCAACGAGATACTCACGGAAACTCACAGAAACTCAACGAGATACTCACGGAAACTCACAGAAACTCAACGAGATACTCACGGAAACTCACAGAAACTCAACGAGATACTCACGGAAACTCACAGAAACTCAACGAGATACTCACAGAAACTCACAGAAACTCAACGAGATACTCACAGAAACTCACAGAAACTCAACGAGATACTCACAGAAACTCACAAAAACTCAACGAGATACTCACGGAAACTCACAGAAACTCAACGAGATACTCACAGAAACTCACAGAAACTCACAGAAACTCAACAAGATACTCACGGAATCTCACAGAAACTCAACGAGATACTCACGGAAACTCACAGAAACTCAACGAGATACTCACGGAAACTCACAGAAACTCAACGAGATACTCACGGAAACTCACAGAAACTCAACGAGATACTCACGGAAACTCACAGAAACTCAACGAGATACTCACGGAAACTCACAGAAACTCAACGAGATACTCACAGAAACTCAACGAGATACTCACGGAAACTCACAGAAACTCACAGAAACTCAACGAGATACTCACAGAAACTCACAGAAACTCAACGAAATACTCACGGAAACTCACAGAAACTCAACGAGATACTCACGGAAACTCACAGAAACTCAACGAGATACTCACAGAAACTCACAGAAACTCACAGAAACTCAACAAGATACTCACGGAAACTCACAGAAACTCAACGAGATACTCACGGAAACTCACAGAAACTCAACGAGATACTCACGGAAACTCACAGAAACTCAACGAGATACTCACGGAAACTCACAGAAACTCAACGAGATACTCACGGAAACTCACAGAAACTCAACGAGATACTCACGGAAACTCACAGAAACTCAACGAGATACTCACGGAAACTCACAGAAACTCAACGAGATACTCACAGAAACTCAACGAGATACTCACGGAAACTCACAGAAACTCACAGAAACTCAACGAGATACTCACGGAAACTCACAGAAACTCAACGAGATACTCACGGAAACTCAACGAGATACTCACGGAAACCCACAGAAACTCAACGAGATACTCACGGAAACTCACAGAAACTCAACGAGATACTCACAGAAACTCACAGAAACTCACAGAAACTCAACGAGATACTCACAGAAACTCAACGAGATACTCACGGAAACTCACAGAAACTCAACGAGATACTCACGGAAACTCACAGAAACTCAACGAGATACTCACGGAAACTCACAGAAACTCAACGAGATACTCACAGAAACTCACAGAAACTCAACGAGATACTCACAGAAACTCACAGAAACTCAACGAGATACTCACAGAAACTCACAGAAACTCAACGAGATACTCACAGAAACTCAACGAGATACTCACGGAAACTCACGGAAACCCACAGAAACTCACAGAAACTCAACAAGAAACTCACAGAAACTCAACGAGAAACTCAGAAACTCACAGAAACTCAACGAGATACTCAGAAACTCAAAGATGAAGAGCAGTCAGAGATGTTATACAAAATACAAATGTAGTTCTTCCCAATAAAGTCAGTCATTGAAGCTTTTGTAGAGGTTTGTACTGGTTATTGATTTGGAGAAAGGGACATGTATCGTTCGTTATTTTTAGAGCGTGAACAGTTGAAGAGCTACATGGTTTTTGTAAATGTTTCTCTTCAGCAGCAGCGGAGTTCTTAAACTTCACTAAAACTACAGATAAATGTAGTAAAAGTACATGACGATTGCTACTGAGGTTTCAAAAGTCCAAGAGATGATCAGCTCAGACTCACTGCTGTCAGAGGAGTTCTACAGACACAGAGACTAAGGAACACAGAACCATATAAAACTATACAGTTAAATCTACTTAAAGTACAGAGACGTGACAGTGCTCTTCAGCTCAGAGGAGACGACAAAAACCAGGTCACAGTGTCATTGTGTTAATGTTGTTCCCAGGCCCCTCACAGACCAGTTTAAATCAGGTCTGTTTCACTCAACACGCTGCCTCCATCACACGGTAATGGCTCATGTTCGTCAGTTTACAAAGAACGCACAGACGACGAGGGAAGCGTCCACAGAATGAGATCCACTTTCACTCAGCTCTCACTGCTCATTACACACATTTATCATGTTTCTGCTCCAGTTCAGAGCACGGACCAGTTTAGGGTGAGCGCCACTAACAGCTGAAGCTCGGGTTTCACTTCACACTCTCGCTCCATCACACGATAATATACAGTTATCATATGTTTACAGAGAAACACTGGGCCCGGTCCAGAGAGAGACAGCTGTCGACTGTCGTTACACACATTCATCATGAGTCGTATCTGAAGCAGAAACACTCCGTCATCGTCAGCCGTCACTTCACACACGACTGTACACATCCACACATGTGAACATATCAGATTCACTCATAAAAAACATCCTGAGCTCCGACGGCTCAGGTTTCACTCTGCGCTCCACTCTTATACTTCTGTCCCGGACACAGATCTGCACTCTGGAGTTTAAACACAGAGCTCCCGAAACTGAGCTCGGAGGGAATTTATCTAAAAAGAGAACAGCTAGATCAGTTTATGAGATGAAAAACTGCTTTGAGTCACGTCACAGAGCAGTTCTGAGTGTCTTTTAATTTTCATTTAGTCATTTATTTGGTGGGGACAGTGCATATTAATGAGTGTACAATGCAAATTTCCATCTGTAGCCCTAGACATAGAAAAACAAAAACACCCATAACACCAATACAACAAATATATTGTGACAACCTGCATCTTGACCCTGCAGTTATCAAAATAATGTAGTACATCAACACTTTTCATCCACCCTCCGTCATCCCTCTGTCACTCCCACATTCCTCCACCACTCCACTCAAACTAACCCTCTTCTGGGTTATAGGTGTGTTCTGGATAAACCTGGATTGTAGTCAGAGCAGAGGCAGCAGGAGGAAGACGTCTGCTGTGAACCTGGACAGTTCATGGCTCTGATCACATCTGAAGTGCACTTCTCATGTGTGTTTGATGTATATTTTAAATAAATCTATTTAGTTTATTATAAGGGCTTTGCCTTGTGTGAAACTATCACAGTTTTATTGTAAATTAGGTTCTCTTCGGGACACTCTAGATATGGAGCTATTAGCAGAGTAAATGATTGTGTTCTCGCACAAACAGTTTCTACCATTAAAGCTTGTTTTGTTCGTCTGGATTTAACATAAAGAGAGCTGGTGGTGGAGGGTGAGGAGCTGGTGAAGATGTTTC
>JAWCTZ010001219.1:0-22621 GCA_036850595.1 Rhyacichthys aspro | reverse complement strand
AATGACAGGGTAGCGCTAAGTGATGCCAGGGGGGCAGGAGAGCTGGTGGTACGCGGGTCTGGGACGCTTCCCACTCAGGATTCCTCCCTAAAACATGTGGTTTGTCCTCTCTCTCCGAATGAAGCCCAAATGAAAGGATGGATGGATGAGGAAGGCAGGGAGCAGGCAATGGGAGACCACAAAGTAAGCTCAAAGCCCAGAGGGAGAGATCATTTGGAGCTCAGGTGGGATATGATTCTTCTTTCATGTCAAGACTTCTTTCTCCCGGGGATGGCATTAAATAGCAGGAATATACCCTTTGGACAGAATACGAGGATGAGGTTTATGCATGCAATTCAATCGTTTTTAAAATTTCCTACTGACATCAGTGCATATGGGTGCCATTTAATCCTGTGGGTTTGGTTTAGGGTTATGCACATGACATGACCAAGGTTTATTTTTGACCCTCCATTGCACGTATCACCGAAGCGGACACATGTAGGGAATAATGATGTTCTCGAGCAGTTGTGGAAAGAAAATCCTGTCTGAGGTTTGAAATGGACTCGACATGCATGACAGTCTTAACTGAAATTTATGAGACTATGCTCAGCAGCTTGGATATTTTTATAAATGAGAACTGATTTTTTTTTTTTTCAGGGCAATTCTTGCAGTTGAAGTGAGTACAGGAAGTAAAAGTAGTGTACCAATAGACTGTAACATCAACAATATTAAACTACAATTGGCCTATTAAGCCACAAAAATTAAAAGTTGTTGATCGTGCTTGCTGTTGTTCTCATTTTGTCTTCTCCTTTAGAATCTCATTTTTTGCTGAGGAAAGATTCTCTATTGTTCAATAAACCCAGTGCAGTTAGCTCACACAAGGAAAAATACCAGTCCTGTATCACTTTACACAGTAACTCATCTCAGGCAAAACAAGGTCACAAGCAAAATGTGAAAATTCCAAGTCCTTCCAGGAAGTTCCGGGTCATATCAGGTACAAATGCTGTTAAAGCTTACAATCCTGAAAGCAACCTTTGTGTTAATAAGGATATGTCCAATTGTAATGTGTTTAAGACAAGTCCAAATGAAGTCAGGAATCAAGTCTTGCACTAACAAGTTTAAGATTTATGGCTGTCTCAAGTTCTTAGGAAACGGTCCAACACAAACCACAAGTTATTGAAGACAAGTCCAAGTTTGTAAAGTTACGTTTTCTTGGCCTCTTTACTGTAGTGGATCTTCCTACTAAAGGATACCAGCTGCTGCAAAAACACTAAAGCACAACTGAACTGGACTACTTTGTTCTTGGAAGTTACATTTTTGCTCATGTGGTAAATACATTCATCAAAGATGACTAGACTTCCTTATTATCCGTCCGAATCTGGTCTAGCACTCAGAAAGATCCTGTTTTTTGTGAGACCGACTGCCTGGTGCTGTGCTGTAAACCTGTCATTGTTCTGGGTCAGCTCCCCGAGGAAGTCCTTAAGGCCCACCACACGAGGACAGGCACATTGCATTAAGATTCCTCCTCCTTCTTCTCCTCTTGGAACAAGCCAAGAGCGGACAGCCTGTGTTCCGTCAAGCCATCCAAAATTCCACGACTTTCCCAGAATTCCCAGCGTGAGCCAAGTCATATATTGTGTTGTCATCCACCGAGGCTCAAATGAAAACCCAAGAGGAACACAGATGCAGATCATGCCTTATACACTCAAATAAAATCTGCACCAAATATGACAAAACAGCTTTTCTTTTTGATATTTATAATTTTTAAATTGTCATGATTTTTGTTGCCTTATGGGGCAACTTTAAACCTTGGGGCCTAAACTGTTGGAGCGTTTGTTTTTTTCAAGTTCACCAACACAAAAAAATAAACACCCTACTGATCCAAACCATGGGCTTACTATGGACGGTGTTAGCATTTTGCAACTTGTATATTTACATTATTTTTAATGCTAAGAGGAATGATACATTGATGAGACTGGTAAATGTACAATGTACAAGACAGACATTAAGAAAAGATGTAGCTAACATGGCTAGTATGGCTAATCCCTGACACTTAAGACTGTTTACATATAATTGCATACAATATAAGACTTCTTCGGATGACTTATTTCTAAGTTCACCACCACATTTGAGGAAATAAACAGCATACCAGTCTGGACCATGGGGTCACTACGGACAACGATGATGAGCTGTTAGCATTTTCTAGCATACAGTATTTCCAGTAAGAAGGCATGGGACAGGTGACTGAACAAGGTAGGAGTCCAGCAAGTCATTAAGAAAAGATGTAGCTAACATAGCTCTCATGACGGCAAATCCCTGACACTTGGACTGTTGACATCTAACATGCGGACAGGAAAGGACAGAGATGTTCGTGTTTTACTCATCTACTACACTGCAAAGAATGTAAGACTTCTCTTTTAGTGGGAAGTGCGTTTTACTCTTGGCAGGGCTTTAACAGTAAAGTGTTTCCTGCTGATGAGACATGGCTAACATTGCTGACCACAGATGCTAATAGATGGAAGAGGCCCTTTATAAAGGTAGACCTTTTAAACAATGTACTTTTAAGACAAGCATGTCACACTGCATAATTTGTATCCATCGTTACTGCATTAAAAGCTATTAAACAGCATGTGAAATTGCATACCATTTGTATTGTTCTCTACTTTAAATGCTGTCTTGGGGTTGAACTGTTTATTTTGATATGGTCCCTTGAACTAAGAGGGAGCAAAGTACTGTGCCAGGAAATTGAATGAAAACCAGAGCTGTTTGGAAGAGCTTTCCATGGTTTTTAATGTAAGCGATGGCTTTGAAAGGCCGCAGACTTATTTTCACAAATGAATGTGTCAGGTTTTGAAGTTCCTTGTAAATCACTCTCCCTCACTTCCCTCTTTTCTGTCGATGAGCACTGGCGGAGGGAATGCTTATAGCTTTAGAGCTCTTTGTCGGTAACACTGCCTAAATCAACAATCTGCCTGCTGTTTTAGTGCAAATTCTGAAGATTATAAAGGACCAGTAAAAGGAAAACCTGCCAAGAGATATGATTGACAGCCTTGCCTCGTGCTAGCTAATACCACACTGCTGTAATTGTGTGTGTTTTGTGTGAGTGACAATAATACTTGAATCCATTTTCATATGCATGCAACGTGTGGTTTTCTGGGGCTCTCTTCATCAAGCCGCTTAAATGTAATTGTGGCTTTTTCAAAATTTTGGTTCCACAGAAACAGTGGAACATGGGATAAGGAGGTCTGCTTCTGCCGATGAGGTCTGACTGTAACAAACATTTTCCTCTTAACAATATGGAGCAAAGTTTTCCATCATTAAACTAAGACTAATTACTTAAACTTTCCCTCCCTCCCTTTTAAGGATTCAAAAGTGGACAGGAAGCAAGTGACAGATTCTTCACCACACTTCTAAGAAATTTCCAAGCCGCTTTATTTTGAAGTGTTGTTTAATCACACTCACTGGCTAGAGATATTCAGTCTAGCCACAATCACCACAAGAATTTTTCTTTTTTGGAAATTTCATTACATGCCATATGGACATTCAGTTGGTCTCATCTTAACCTTGAGATTTTAATAATAACCTTAAGATCAGATTTAGATTAGATTACATCTTTGTGATGTGATTCACCAAGCTGAGTTACAGACTAAACTGATGGATCCAGAAGTGATGACCAGTTGAACTAAATGAAGCTTGGCAGTAACAAAGTTAGCCATCAATACTATGTAGCTAGCGATGCTAACAACTGGCCAGTAAAGTATAACTAAAAGAAGATGATTAAATTTGAATTCACAGAAATCCCAATTACCAGGGAGGAGTCACGTTGTCACTGTTAATAATAATAATAAATTAAATTAAATAACTATATTGACAGGTCATATATACTGAATTAATAGTCTACAGCCTATGTAGCTAGTAATGCTGACTGCAATTAACTTGTGCTAAAGCGTTTTTGCATTCACTTACAACAGTATATCAAACAATGTGGAAACAATCAACGATGCAAGCACTTACTAAAAATAAGCTTCACAAGACATATTTTTTCATTGTGGAACAGTTACCTCTACACTCTAATCAAGAACAGAGGAAGTAAGACCATCATTGCATCATCTATGCCCCACACATGGGCAATATGCATGCCACCTAAAACAAGCCATAATGACCTATTTGCAGTTCCCTTTTTGGTAAATATGAACATAATACAAAGGCACACACAGTGTTTGGGCTTCCAGTAAGTTCCACAACCACAGTTTAGTCTCTGGGGTGTACTGCGTTCCTCTTCGCTGAACTTAGATGCTTAACTTTCTGTTTCTGAATGACACACACACACACACTTCATGTAACACTAGCTCGGTCCAGACCACACTGTCACCGGCGTGCTGCGAAGACTGGACGGTGCCTTTTTTCCTAGACGTTGCTTAAGACTCATACTATCTGTTTCCACAGCCGTGCGCCTGCTGACCCAGGAATGTGGCCAGCGCTCCGGTACATTGTTTAACAAGGCCCAGCAGTGGATTGGAGATGTGAAATGTTTGTTTTGCAGGGGGGGCTTGATGTGTTTTTGAATCCTAATGTGAGCTTGCTGTTCTTTTACTTCGTATTGTATTGTTGTTATGTATGATGTGTTCATTTGTGGCTACGTGTGGTACTGCAATAAATCCCATGCAAACCAGATTTTCCAATAGACCACAATGAGAAAGTTTGTTCTTTTAGTTACAGAATGCTACACTGGATCCTGCACCACACAGAAAGTCAGTATAGCAAAACTTAATTATGCTAATGAGCCAAGAGTGCTATCAAGGAAAATGGTAAAGATACTTATACTTAAGATAAAGACTTATTATTTGATGTAAATTAAGAAAGTAAGGAAATGGAGGCAAGTATTTAAAAAGTATTGGTCCCAAGATGGCGCCTTGTGGAACCTCAAAGCTGTACATTTATCAAACCCATTACTCCTGCCTAAAATTATTTATTGCTAAGGCATTAATGTTATTATTTTCTCATTCTTGTATGGCCAGACAAAATTGCCAGTTCCTAGCAGTATATTTAATGCTTTGTATGTCCTCACTTTGCATTTCACAGTTTAACTTTGTGACTACATTAGAACAGATTTAGGCCTTCGGTGATAATATAATCATCACATGCTTTTGCATTAAAAAAACATTCAGTTATTCACCAGTCAGATGTTTGACAAGCCAAGTCTTTGTTTTCCTCCAAAACCCCATTGTGTATTCATGGATAAACATTTAAGAAGCAGAGAACAAGAAATTCTCCCTCACACTTCTACAAACACAAAGCCGCAGTGTTCTGTGTTCAATTACTGATTGTCTTGTCGAGTGGCGCTCATTCTCTCAGTTCTTGTTTTTCCACACTTGTTGTGTTTCTTCTTATCACATTACACAAGTGAGGTGTCTGCTTCTTTTTGACCGAAATCCCGCCCCTTCCCAGAACACCCTCTGTTTGACCAACCCCGTGGCCCGTCTGTCAACCCTTATCACTATGGCAATTAGGCGGAAACCGAGAGCAATTATGTGCTTCTCTTGAACACACGCCGAACAAACCGCTCAGTGACGACACAGCAGTGCTCTCCAAACGCTCCTCAATAGGCCGGGAAGATTTGTGTGATGGCTTAATGGCACGATAGTAAAAGTGCTGCATTGTCGAGTTCATGTTGGTTTATAGTGCACGGCGACCCTATTCGACGTTTTATGGCAACGGGTGTCTATCTACATATTCAGCTCAATGAGACGAGTGTATAGTGAACTCAGGCAATAAAAGTTTGTCACAGATCCAAGCAGATGGACTACGACATCCATGTTACTAACTGAAAAGTGAAGCCTGTTTGAATGTAAGGCTACATTTTTCATCCACAAACATATCACTTGCTTTTACTTTAGCACTGATTCATTGCAAAGCACAACCAAGAGCAGAGGTCCATGCTGCACAACCTGTTACATTCTTCGCCAGGCAAAGCAACACAGATTGAGTGTCTTTCTATTCTGCGAGTAGGTGACGCGTCCCCTCAAGAATGTGGTTCTCTTCCTCTCTGCGTATACTTCAATTTCCCCTCTGGTTGCTTACTTCACTCACGCACCCGAGGAGCTGTCGCTTGAGGAATCTGGAAAACACCAGCGGGGAATGAAAAGAATTTGTGCTTTTTTTTCCTTTTTTTTCCAAATCCGCCCCTCACCCCTTGCTCTCTTTGCTTTGGATGCCTCAGCACAGCCAGCCTTTTGAGTTTTCTCTTGTTTCTGAATTCAGCCCAACAATAACAACCTCTCATAAACAATGGGGCTTGTTGATTGGGGAGTTGAGAAGGAGAGTGGCCGTTGCTGGCCCGTGCAGTCAGATTTGTTGGCAGGAGGCCTCGCGAGTGGTCCTAAAAGCCTAAAAGTACAGGCTGCATTGAGGACTGTGAAAGATTTAAGGGCAACTCTAAAATGCTCCATCTCTGAAGTACCATAAACACATGCTTTACTTCTTTCTTAATCTATCCTTCATCTGAAAAGACTTTGATGGAGCAAACTCGGAAAAGGGGGATGCTGGTGAGTGTCGGGAAACCGCAAAAGTACAGGGAAAATGGTAGTTTTGGAATAGTCTGCTTTTACAACACCCGAAGGCTCGTAAAGGGAGCCTGAAACTCGTCGACTGAAATTCTGAGCAGGACGGTCATTGGAAAACACAGCTTAAGTCCAGTGGCATTAGACAGACAATCTCCTCTGAAACTGAAGTGGGAGACAACAGATTGCATTTCCACACCTTACTCTCTTTATAGGGCATGTGAACGGATATGGTAGCCCAGCAGGGATATGCTGTTATCCATGAACAAAGCCAGTAGAAATAATGATTTTACGTAAAAAAAAAAAAAAAAAAATCAAACAAAAAGCCTATTCCTTCATGCAACGTGTGCCTTCAAAGAAAAATGAGTGAATATTGCCCTGATTTAAGGCTCCAGTAATACGTCAGCCATTGTTATTGTTGATATTCCATTCCCTCTGCTGTGATTGGTGAAAGAACATCATGTGACAGAGACAAATTCCAAACTGCCATAATGTTACGAGTAGCTCACCTGATGAGAGCAAATACCACACACCTGGGTTCCCCTCACTCTGTTTCCTATCCACACCATATCTATTAATAAAGGCAAAAAAAAAAAATCTTTCAGAAAGCATTAGCTGGTGATAAAAAAAAAAAAAAGTCAAGTAACCTAATGCATGTAGTTCAGTGTAATTAAAAAATAAGTATGTTTCATGAAAACTACTTTAATACTACTTTCAAATACATGTCAAAGAGTAAATGTTATGACTCACTAAGTTCTGCAGGTCAGGCTTGTGTGTGTCTAAATTACAAAGACAAATTATAATGTAGAGTGATGTGTCCTGAAGTAACTCCATGTCTCCACTGTTTCCATTCTGGATGATTATACTGCACGTACTGGACAATGTCCCTCATCTGCTGAAGCGATTTTACGACTCTCACATTGACCAAATCAAAATAAAACGTCAGAAGGGATTCTTGTGAATGGGATGAATAAACAACCCAGTGTATTTTTAAATAATTTAAAACAGACTGCATTCCTCAGCGTTTGGACACATCTTTTTTCCAAAGTATCCAAAATGCACAAACAAAACACTTGAATCAGCAGGCAGGCTTTGAGTGCCCTCTTGTGGAGAGAATTAATCATGATTTTTTTTTTTTTTTTAAATTTTAGATCAGCATTAAAAAATAATGAAGTTTTAGTATTTCTTTTATTATTTACACACAACAATCAAACATAACATTCTGTGGAACAATCACACATCAGGCATTCATCAAAAAAAAGTACTCTCCATTTCAAGGCTTCAGCGTCTGGACTCAAAAGCAAATTGGTCTTTGGTCATTTATCTGGTTTGAATGGGTCAGACCATATCTTCAGCCCTTAAAACCAAGAGAGAGAGATTGTCAAAAACACATCAGGAAATAAGTATAACATATGTAACATTGAAAAAAAAAACCCTGCTATTGAAATTAATGACAATCTTACCAACAGGTTGCACGTCTTCTTGGTTGATTCCTTCTCGGTTCACTTTTTGTACTTTTCCTAGAACAGACACAAGAACAATGCTGCACATTTATCTGTGGTTCTGTGCTCAAAACCAACTCCATAAACAAGATTTATGACACAATGTCTTATTCCAGTGTCTGAGCTGGTTATAACGGAAAAAAATTGCGATTAATTGGACACTAGACACAGCCACGGGTTTAATTGCATTTTCCTGGCATGATTTCATTGCTGACCCAATGAGTCAAACTTTCTGTGGCTGGACAGCTGGTTTCATTTTAGCCATATTTAACTTGTTATAGCTATCAATGCTTTTTTATTTGTTTTTAGAACTCCTAAGAGGCTTTAAGGCAAACACTCTGTGTGGTTGTAATACATTATTGGTCCACTCTTTTCCCCATCCACTAGTACATGTTTACTATTATAGTATTTACATAATGCAAGGCTACAATGGGTTTTATACTAACCAATTTAGAGCAACACTATGTAACTTTTCAGGACGTAATCACACTAAAGGACTTAATTAGACAAATGTTGCAGCAAACTCATATTTGACTGCATCTTCTCTCACTTTGGTTACATATTGCAGCATCTAGCTATCACTGTCTTTCCAAGAGGTATTGAGCATTTTTATATTCAGCATTTTTCATAACAGGAAGCCATAGATATGACATCGAGGCTACATACTTGATCATATATGTATTTACTTGTTAAAAAGTAGCATTGCGTTACTTTAAGACAATGACAAAATAATCATTACTTGAGAATCAAGCTAACACTGGGCTAGCCTTGATATGGCAACAAAATTGATACCTGGCGGAATAAAATAGTCAGTCACTTAGGCTACTAAAAAGATGTCATATAACCCTTTCCTTGTCACCACTGTTTGCACAAATAAATAAAAGATTAAGCTACTTACTGTATTCATCTCTGTGGGTCAGCGGGTAGAAAAATATGGGGTAAAACGCAGCAGCCACCGCCGTCACGAAACCTCCAAATATCAGCGCTATTCGTTTATTTTTAGACATTATTTCTGTTGAAATGGTTTATGAAAGCGCTCACCTCCAAATGTGCAGTGTTTACAGTGACTACTTCCGGCGTAGAGGTCACGAAGGAAGCGCGTAACCAGACGCAAAACAGCGAGTTTGGTCACTTAGGGCTTCCGTACAGAACACATCAGAGTCACATGCCGCAGCACAACAATAATAAGGAAGTCTGCTGTTTTCATGGGTTTATAAAACAGGACTTACATTGTGGGCCAATATCCCTCACAGAGAATGGCTAAAATGAGATTTTTAGACGTTTTGGTGTTTTTTATAAGTTGTTGCTGCTTATATGGGTCAACAGCGGAAAATTTACCGATTCAGACGTTTGTAATCCCACACAGTCACATGGATGTTGGCTGGGTTTACACAGTTCAAGTAAGAATATTTAGGCTTTTTAAACTTTGTCAGTCATGTTTACCGATAATAATGTGGCACACAAAGGCATTTATGTACAAACAACACCAAAACTGCGTTCTGTATTGTTATAGGAGAGTATGCATGCCTATGCTGCCAATGTCTACAGCAGTGTGACTGAGGAGCTGTCCAAGGGTAAAGATCGCAGGTTTATTGCTGTGGAGCAGGAGTTTTTTCGACTCTGGTGGGACACTGTAGCCACAGACACACAGAAGAAGCAAGTAAGAATTTGCTAACATATTTATACTAAATATTTATTGAAGTTGTAGATCTAAGGAAAGCAGCCAACCACCTGCTTGCTCCTAAAAATGCACATCAACCCAAAGGAAAGGTTTTATTTTCAGACATTCCTATCATTTAACTGGTAGGCAATATGGATCTAGTATCAAATAAATAAATCTGACGCAGGTGCAAAAGATATATATTTTTTGTTTAAATCTATAATAATCTATGATAATCAGACGCTGAAGGAAAAAGCTGTTCAATATTTACTAACAGGTACGACAGCTTGTGAAAGAGGGTCGACTTGAATTCATTATTGGGGGCCAAGTGATGCATGACGAAGCTGTGACTGATCTGAATGATGAGATACTCCAACTGACAGGTAAACAATGTCGTATAATATTGCACTAGGAGCCTAGTTTACAGAGACTTACTTTTGTTCCTGCTGTTTTACGCAGAGGGGCATGGTTTCTTGTATGAGACGTTCGGCGTGCGTCCCCAGTTTTCTTGGCACGTGGATCCGTTTGGAGCATCAGCCACCACCCCTGTCCTCTTCGCCTTGGCCGGGTTCAACGCTCACCTCATCTCTCGCATTGACTATGACCTCAAAGATGCTATGCAGAAGAACAAAGTATGTCAAATTGCATAATTACAGAAAATACTATATAATTTCAGTTCATTGTGTCTTTTCATTTTTCTTGATACTTCAGAAACTTCAGTTTGTTTGGAGAGGTTCTTCTTCATTGAAGCAGCAGCAGGAGATCTTCACTCACACTATGGACCAGTTTAGCTACTGCACCCCATCTTATCTCCCCTTTTCCAACAGGTAGTGCAGCTGATTTCACCTTTGCATTAACTATTTAAACAAATGACTATTCTTTCTGAGCAAACATCACAAAACAAAATGAAAAAAGCTGTGCTGTTTTTGATGGCCCTTAATGACAGCTATCTAACCTCTTCAGGAATAAAACAGTAATGGCTGATATAGCTAACACAAGTACCAGTAAGCTGAAACTGTGATACATACATTTATGTTTTTATTCATATTTATTCTTTTGTAAAGCTAATGCCTGCCTCTTTTTCCCAGTTCCGGATTCTACTGGAATGGCGTCGCCCTTTTCCCTGACCCTCCTAAAGATGGAGTCTACCCCAACATGAGCCTTCCCGTTACCAAGGAGACCATACATGCTTATGCCCAGACCATGGTGGAAAACATTAAACAGAGGGCTACATGGTTTAGGAGCAACCATGTGCTGTGGCCTTGGGTGAGTTAAGAATATTTAGCCGTTTATAAAAAGTAGTGACCACACCAGGAATGTTTTTAAGTGTAATGGAGTTGTGTGTGTTGTGTGGCTGTTTTTAGGGCTGTGATAAACAGTTCTACAACTCCTCAGTGCAGTTCAAGAACATGGACCCTTTAATGAACTACATCAATCAGAACAGCAAAGAGTTTGGGGTGACAGTCCAGTACGCAACACTTAGTGAATACTTTCAAGCCATTTATAAATCAAATCTTGATTGGCAGGTTCGTGATAGTGAAGACTTTCTGCCCTACTCCACAGGTACAAAATCAAATGGACTGAAATGTGACTTAAACTTGGTACAATGTGTTACACTCTGTTGTTTCGTAGAGCCATACCAAGCTTGGACAGGATTTTACGCATCTAGAAATGTCCTGAAAGGTGTGGCAAGACGGGCCAGCTCCAAACTGCACGCAGCGGAGACTCTTTTTGCTTACTACAGAATCAGCTTTCCCGATGGACCTGTAGCTAAAGACTGGGCACTGGACAAACTTAAAGCGCTGCGTTGGGCCGTCTCTGAGGTAACCAAGACTACCTCTTTATCTAAAAACTGTTGAGAGATATGTAATAACAATGTTCCTTCTTCTGTAATCTTCTTAAGGTCCAGCACCATGATGGCATCACAGGTACGGAGTCCCCCAAAGTGGCAGACATGTACATGGAGCATCTAACAAAGGCCATGATGGGGGTCGATGAACTTCTGGCTGCACTCTTCCTGCTGCCCCACAACCTCGATTTACCCAACATCCTCAGCAGCAACTACCAAAGAAAAGGTGCTTGGAAACTTGTGGGATTAAACAGATAAAATTCGCTCTTGAACTAAAGTAAATGACTCTCATATCTACAGCAAATGTTCATGAGGAACCAGAGCAGCATATAATTGTTTACAACCCATTAGCCTGGAACATTACTACCATCATTAACTTCACCGTAACATTCCCGATGGCTGCTGTGTTTGATGACAATGGACAGCCAGTTCCTGCACAGGTGGTATTTTAATGCGTCTCTCTAGAGAAAAGTATGTCTAAGGAACGAAACAGTAATAACATCCCACTTTCTTTTATAGATTCAAAAGTCAGCACAATCCAATGTCACAAATGACCTCTTTATTATGGTGGAGCTCGGAGGCCTCCAACATCGCAAATACGTGATAAAGTTCTCTGAGAAGGCCGATTCTGGTTGGACGTATGAAGCCAAACCAGTTTTATTTGAGAGAAGAACCATTCGAGAGTCAATAAGAACAGGACGAAGACTTCTGCCTGTTCTCAATGAATGTTACAAGCTTATGTTTGACCAAGACACCAATTTACTGCACAGCATTACGTATCTGTAAGACAGGAAGGCTGACAAATTTCTGAACAAACTTTATGGATGGAGTGGTGTTGGTGATGTTAACCCCTTTTGTTGCTTTTTTTGTAGAGAAGAGAAAAGGAGAGTAAAGATGAAGCAGGATTTCTGGGAGTACCATGCAAATGGAGATGTCAAAAGAGGGCCGATCTCTGATAACTACATGTTCACTACTAACGCTTCAGCCGTGCGAGCCTACAAAGCTGTGAAAATGGAGATCATCCCTGGGAAAATAGTGACGGAGATTCGGCAGTATTTCTACAGGTGAGTGAAAGAGGAAGAAGTAAGTAAAATAGCAACATATTTAACTTCTTCTTTACCGTATACATTGATCTCGAAGGAATTCAAGTGATAAAGACTACGCCTACTCCATCACAACACGTGTCCCAGAATGCTTCGGGAGCAAAGTGCAGTGTCATCGCCTCGAGCAGACCTACTCACTGGGTCCACTGCACATGAACACCGAGGTCGTACTCAGGACCAACTCGTCTTTGGCCAACAGCAGGACTCTGTACACAGATGATAATGGCTACCAGATGATGAAGAGGCCATACAAGGAGTTCATCAATAACACTTTAGCCCGGGTAAGCTTCTCCTGCTACATGTTTTGTGTTGTCTAAATGGGATTCTAAATTCCAAAAGCAATAACTGATCAACTAAATACATCTTCAGAATTATTTCCCCATGGTTCGAGCTGCCTTCATAGAGGATGACCTAAGCAGGTTGGTGCTCGTCAGCGACAGAGCTCACGGTGTTTCCAGCCAAGCTAACGGTGAAATCGAGGTACAAACATCGAGTATGTCCACACGTCATTCAAACAGAGGCACACTGTTTGAATTATCTATTTTTCTTAGGTCATGCTGCATCGTCGTCTGTGGAACAACTTGCCCTGGAACCTCGGCTACAACCTGACCCTCAACGACAGCTCGGTGGTGCGGCCTTCGTTGTGGATGATACTGGGCTCTATTAATGCCACTACTAAGATTTACCACAGGGAGGCGATAGAGATGCAGCACAGGCCTGTTGTTATGGCCATAGACCAACCAAGTGAGTGACAGAGAAGTTATAATACATCAGTCTATAGGTGCAAGCGATCACTAACTATGTAATAAACTGGGTGTCTGACGCCTTTTCAGAGCGACCATTCAAAGAGGAACCCAGAAGAGGGTCTCCTGTGCCGACAGTCGCCCTGCCACCCAACCTCCATCTGCTCAGCTTCAGTATCCCAGGCTGGAACTACAGCTCCAACCATGACGCTCATCTGAGACACCTAGAAACAGGTCAGCTTTGTGTCTGTCTGCTCACACGTCTGCTCATGTCGAAGGTCACATGTAACAGTGTTCGTTATGTTTAGGTAAGGATCTGCATTCAGGATCGGACTACAGCCGTGTGCTATTGAGAGTCATGCACCTGTTCGAGGAGGGAGAAGACCCCGAGCTCTCAAAGGCGGTCACTATAAACATAAAGGTGATAACACAAGTACAGCTTTCAGTCTGTGTCTTAATAATGTAATGAGGAAATAAAAGTTATAGTGTGGTCATTGACTGTGAACAGGAAGTGCTACAGAGCTTAGGGGAAGTGAGAGCACTGGAGGAGCGTTCACTCACAGGAACCTGGGACATCAACACTCTGCAGAGATGGAAGTGGAAGACTGCAGACCATGTACAAATAAGTCAGTGACCGCTTTTTTAACCAGTAGATTACATTTCAGTCTTAATATTTTTTATTTATTTAACCTATATTTTGTCCCAATTTTTCAGAAAACAAAAGGAGCTGCGTAAACGAAACTTTCACCGTGACCATCTCGCCCAAAGAGATCCGAACCTTCTTTGTTTACTTCTAGTTCAATTGTATTTTGTCTTCTGTGAAGATATATACAACAGCCTTAATGAAAAAAAATGGAGATTCTTGCTGTCTTTGCACTTTATGCTGATTCATTAGGGACAAACTGGAATGACGCTTAACACTGACAGTCCTTATTGACATATTGCTGAATAAAGTGATTTTTATTCTTTATTTATACAACAATATGACTTTTGTCAGGATCATGTTAAATCACACAGGTCTGACTGTTTTAATCTTTTTATTAAAATCACAGGCTATAGTTACATAAAACTGTTATGGCGTTCTGAATATTTATGAGTGTACACTGTATTTTCTCCGTTTGGGCCTGTAAGACAACAACTGACTGGTCACATGAATGTCTACAGCAGCTCTAGATTTGTCCGCTAGGGGCGCCGTTTGCCCACAGTAACAAATAACCTGGATATGTTGTTCAGGCAACACCCGAAGAGCTTTAACAATGGTTTACTGTGCTGATGCAAGGGACAGTAAACCAGAAGCAGTTTTATATTGACACCAGTGAAGAATATAGCGTATATTAATGTTACATTTGGTGTCATGATGCGCGCGTAGATAGCACACAACGACTGCATTTGCACGATGAGCAACGCCAATGTAAGTGCTATTTTTCTCATGATGCTCATTTACGAACTGTACTTTGCTATCGGGATTTAAGCATGTTTTCTGCTACATAACATTTCACATTTGTTCAATGCATCATTCATATTGCATGTTATAATACAAAAACATTAGGTTCTTTATTATCCTGTGCTGGATGCTGTGAGGAGGCGTTGCATGTGTTGCTAGGATACAAGGGCTGCTGCTGCATGGGAGGCTACTTGTAGCATTGCTCTCTGGTTTTCTGGGTTAAAATTAGAATAAATAATAAATGTGCATTACCTTACATATGGTTTTTTTTTATGTGGTGTCAGAAAAGAGAGAGGGAGCAGAGGAGGAAACTACAGCACTTTCTGGCTGACCTGGCTTTACTTGGATCACTACAGGTTTGACTTTAGAGAGTTCATTACATTTTGACAATGACCTAAAAATTCCATTTGTCATTGATAATGCTATATTTACCTTTAATAAAGGTTATGTTTTTTACTTTCCCCAATATCAAGTGTCTACTAGTCTAGCATATATCTAGTTTGTTTCAGTGGTCTTGGATTATGTGTTAATCAAAAGTACTAACTCAGCAATCTTTGTTTTCTCCTACAGGGTTTTAAATACTTTCAGCCATGGCTCAGAGGCAAAGAGGAGCTGCTGCTTACAGTTGTCAATGAAGATTTGGTCAGTTCTATTGTATCATTAACACGTGTTAAGACATTATTGCTTTGTTTTCATTGAGGTTCAACAAAAAATCACCATATAACCTTTAACCATAACATCAATATGATAACAATATGTAATCTTAAAGTCACGTCATATTGATTGTTTTATAAATAAAATAGGATTCATTGTGATACTGCATTATGTAATTTTAAATGATGGGGCATACTACTGTCTCTATCTATGAGAATAAATATCTAATGAACTTGCTTATAATGTTTATGAATGAAACAACTTTTTTATAATCGACCTCTAACACTTTCCCTCCCTTTACTACATATCTGTCTCTAGGGTCGGCAATCCCCAGGCTACTTAGTCTCCAGAGCTTCTTCCTACTCCACTAGCAGCAGTAACAGCAGCGACGCCTCCCCCAGCAGCAGCTCACCCAGCCTGGCCAGTCAGTGCAGCTCTCCTCTGCCCGGAGAGCCCCCGCCGTCACGGAACACCACCGGAGCGCACTGCCGAACCCGGTCAGAGGCTGTCAGGTGGGGCATGACGTGGGCTCACACGCTTCTGTTTACATCACACACAGAATGAGTGTAGTCTTATGTCACAGCTGTCACACGCAGTTTGTGCAGTAAACATGCAGGTACAACGGAAATTAGTTGACTTTTGACCTAGTGTAGTAGCTTTTCAAACAAGTCCCATCTTGGTCCAGTTAAGTCCAAGTCTTAAACATAAATAACCCGATCTTACTTATTTTTGTGTATGAATAAAAAACAACAGAAACCTAAAACATTGCTTATTTCTATTTTTCTCATTAATTATTACTCCTCACTGTCCTCTTTCACCAATCACTAACAAACCAGCCCATGTATTTATTATTGGTTCTGCAAATGAGTTTATAATGTTTTAAGTTTAAGAATGTTAGTCTTAGATTTGACACAGTCTAAGCTGTTCAAAGTCTATGTACATTCTGGTCTCAGTTAATGTGGTCTAGACTACAACACTACCATTTCTATTTTAGGGATGCCAACAATGAGGAACATCTTCTCCCGGCTTCTCCCAGTGAAAGAGAAATGGCAATACCAGTAAGCAGCAAACAAATGCAGTCAAACAGTAACTTAGACTAACACTAAACCTGAACTTTTACCAACTGTTTACTCATTAATCCAGCCTTGTCTTTATCTCTCATTAGGAGATCAACTGCACATTGTTTTTAGTGGCCGGCTATGTCAGGTACGGCCGTCCCTACGCCTGGATCCGCTCCAACCACGAGCGTCTCGTCAGCATCGGAGGCACCGATTCGATGGTCCGAGACACTCCTATGAAACTCAAGTCTATTACCGACTGGCAAACGCAAGGTATGGAAACAATGTCAGGAATCTAAACAGGACAAAGTTATCGTTTGATCTCGCAAATTCAATAATTACCCCATTTTCCACAAACTAAATCACATGCAGATGTCTTTGCTTTATTCTGGAAGGGCTGTGGAAAAAGCTATAGGGTTAACAAAACTACACTCTGCCAGACTTCTGTGAATAATGATTATGACAAATTAGCTTTTTTTTGTTTCTTTTCAGGAATTCGTGTTTGGGACGTTGTCAGTGAGCTGGTGTGTCTCTGCACTGTTCCCTCTCCTTCGAACCCATTCGCTCTGGACATGCGTTACATTAAAAGTCTTCCCCTTCCTGACCGCTTCCTTGCAACAGGAGCCCTTCTCAACTTTCTTGAGACGTATATTGTTTATGGGAACCGGGACGAGTTGCACTACAGCAAAGGTACCTTTATTTACAGTCAAATATCTCCAAAAAGTGCTGTATAGTAAAAGGGGAACAAAAACTCATACTGCAACAAATTAAAGGTAAACAAGTCAACATCTTTGTCTACACGCAAAGGGAACACCACAAAAACGTGCTCTTAGCCATGCACGTGAACTGACGCCACACATAACTAAATTAGGTTTTTTATAGATTATAATCTGTATATTCCTCTTATCTCTTCATCGGGCTTTATAACCCACACATTGTTGCACACCTTTTTTACAAGTCAACCTGCACATTTAAATAAAGAACATATAAACAAAAATATTTAAAAGGCACTGCAGAAGTTGGCTCAATGTGTAACATATTAACATTCATCATGGTAGGAGTTTTTTATGAGAGCCAGCAGGGGTTGCTATTTAGCTACATAACGCAAGGGCTGACAGCTATATCCATGTCCATAATTGGTGTCTAAGTTTAAAGTATGCAAGACTGCTTTAATCTTTTTTTTCCCCCAGTGGTAGAAGAGGTAAAGCCTCTGAGGCGTCTCCATGTCCGATCTCTGCTCGAGGTACAGCAGCAAAGAGAGAGCTCCCGGCTGACCACGAGCCCCACAACGCTGGACTCACCTGAAGAGGAGTAACCAGATTGATGTTGTGCCATTTTAGAATCTCAGCACTAAACAAAATGAAAGGAATGTTAGTGAATAACCTCAACTATTCAGAATGTACTGTCTACTCACTGTCTGAGTGGTCACAAACCTTGTGTTGCGTACACACTGTACAGATCTACGTCATTTATCAAAGCTGCTGTCCACTGCAACTGTTGTTTAATTCAATAGACCTGGTAGGAGTGAATGATGACTGGACTCGTTTCTATAGGAACCGAGGGGTCTTAGTCGTGAAATGGTGTGAATCATGCTACACTCACCAGTTTATAGGCCAAGTGAACACATTTGGGAGATTTTGAATTAACAAAAAATGGGGAAGTTGTGAAATAATTTAATACTAGCATCACCCCCTCCTACAGTTAGACTTTACATGGTCACATGTAAAAAACACTGGACAAATGTCATGGGAATTCAGTCACAAGACAGACTTAAAAAAATCCCAGGACCTCTCTATGTCATGCCCTGCCACCTCAAACCCCTTCAGCTCTGCTACGATTCCTCTTCTCACCCACTGTTTTTGCCAGACCACATTTATCACTTTGAGATGTTGGGAAACAAAATCATTTTTCATTTGTCACTTCAGGGGTCAAAGCTGTATTATTGTAAAAATATTTGCAGCAGAATTAGAACAAACTAACAAACACATGGCGTATAAAAACTTTTAATACTTCATAAAATACATATTTAAATATGTACATGACATAAAAACAGTACAATGATAAAATATGTCTTAGAGCAGGCACAAAAACACCTTTAACTAAGGGTGTGCCTTTTGTAATGAAAGAGGATAAAATGCAAGAAATAAACAGATAAAAACCTAGTGGCATTTCAGTACAAACCACAGGCACGTCTTCTGTTCAGCTTAGTTTTGGTTAAAAAAACACTTTAAGATGGTAGCTTCAGGGGCTACCACTGACCATCATGTCTGTCGGTCAAACATTTGTAAACCTTACACTTTAATCGCCATCATGAGAGCACATTATGCAATACTGCACACATCAGTGCCTGTAAGTGTCACTAACTCCATGAGGGACACCTTTAATGGCTCTCTAATGTAACAAAAAAGCACACTGTAGCATCTAGTGACAAGGCAAACCAATATGCAGAGTCATGTTTGGATGAGAGGAAGAATTTAGGGCCTTTTTAAGTATTGAATCTCAAATTCCCCCTGGAGGAATGCAGGTGCATGGCCGCACATTCCTCACTGAAGCTCTACTCACCAGGAACACAGCGTTCCCAGTGTTCGGACACAAACAAGCCCAACAAGTCATGGCTAGGTGCCTTTTCCACATAAATGCTAATGAATTAGCGCCACAGACAATTGTTACTTCTATATGTTAGAGATGCTTTCATTTCATTTGAAAAAGGTTGATTTCTAAATTTGGCATCAAGCATTATACTCCTTAAGTAAATTTTAGGAACTAACAAGGAGCAGAGCTGTATTCATAAAAAAGTACTGTATTTATATTTTTGCCTGCTATTTTAATTCTGTGTACAACATGCCTTTATTACTTGTCACATTAACTCTGCGGCCTTTATTTGAATGTGTGTGATTTTGTACAGTCATTTCATAGTATATCAAATTAACATGCTTCCTAGTGCCACTGGGTTAAGTTAAATAAAAAGAATCCTTCAAAAATCAACATGTAAGTGTCATCTTCCAGTTGTCAGTGCTCCCTGGATTTAACCAACAGCTTGCACCAGTGGAACTGTTGGCTAACTTAAGTACTTAAACTAGCAAGTCGAGGAAGTAAAGCAGTCCTCCTATGACTTTAGTGACTTTAAAGCCTCACTAAAACTGTTGACTACTGAATGAAAGCAGGTGTCATCTTGTGATGCAACTATTGCAAAAGTCAACAGATGAGCAAAAACCTCAAATCCAGACACATCTTCATACATGTCCCTACTTGTCCATTGAGTGGATTTTCATCCCTCCCTTTAGCACTGTCACCCTTGAGGTTGTTATCTTCATAATATGATCCCATTGTTGGAGGGCTTTAGCAGGCGCTCAGTTCCAGTCATCAGATGCAGACCCTCTTCTGGTGATGGCTCTGAGAGGGCTGCGGGACACAGAGCCCCTCTTCTTCCAACGAACTGAAGGAGAAAAAGAGAAACAGTCAGTGATGCTAGCTCAGCAGCTGCAAAGTTCACACTGTGGTTTAAATGTTAATGAACATACAAACAGAGAAAGCCGTGCGTCACTCTTGACTCTAATGTTACAGGAAAGCTATCCATTTACTGTTACCTACTTGCATTCTGGGTTTCATCCTTAATCTCAACATGCCATAGGTCAGAAACCTTAGCCTTTTAAATCAAGAGAAAGTGATAAAGGTTCTGTTACGGTCAGTGAGACGTACCTTTTCCCAAACTGGCAGGGAGTGTATGGCTCTTTGTGTTGGAGTTTGACGTCTCCTCAATTCGTTTCCCCTTTGTTTCCGGTGTCAGCGTGTTTGACCCGTCCTGCTGCCAGTCGCTAAGGGCCTTCTGAAAAGAGTGTGCCAGGCAGGCCGTCATGTCCCGTGCCCTCTCTGCTCGACTGCACCAGAAGACCCGGCACTGCAGCTGCTGCCCTTGGTGTTTACAAATGTACAAGAACACATTTGGTCTGTTGGCATCTGCAGCACAGTAGGCAATGTCCTGTAGGTAGGTCTTGGTGAGCTGTCGACCTGTGCTCAGCTCTTTGACTTCGACGTATCTGGGGCGCACCACTAGAGCATGGTCTTTGCTGAGCTTTTTCCCTTTAGCGATACCTTCAAGCAAGTGCTGAATGGCATACTGGGCCTGTTCTCGATCCAGAGAGAAGATCTTCTCAGTGCCCAGGTAGTGGACCTTGAAAAGTGGGTCACCATGAGACAAAGACTCGAGGCGGTCACGCTTAAAGCGGCGGCGTAGCGCTGCCGGAGAGTTCTTTAAGGTCTGCATGAGGTGGAAAGTACCGAGAGACATAGTGTCTTCCAGGTTAGGCTTGGAGCTAGAGTTAGGTTAAGTTGGTTTGTTACTGCAGGTCCCTCTCCCACTTTTCCTCCTCTTTGACCGGAGTGGAGTTACATCCAATGTTGTGATCTGAAATAAACAAGACAGTGACGTTAGAAACTCATTTAAAAGCACAGTGAATAATTGAGTGTAAGCTTTGTGTTGAGTTCAATCAGGTGAAGGCTACAGTACATCCTGAAACATTAAACAGTACAAAGTGACATTCATTTGCTCCAATACTACATAGTTTGGTTTTTTTTTAAAACTGAAAACTGTAAATTTATGTAGACTTTGGTTCCATGTCGCCATCATACATAGTGAACAGAGCTCCTACTGCAGTGTGGAAAAGAGCCACCAAACAGGATCAGTTACAAAAGTGACGCATTCAGTGACGAATATTCATTTACTACAGACACCAGCTATTAAATATTTACAGCCAGGTTTGACTTTGAGTTTTTCCAGACAGCTTTAATAGAGGTTACCTGTCTGAAGCATACAGACATAACCAGTTACTTGAAAATATTTTTGAGACATACTGAATCACACTAACTAGGTACATAGCCTCATCTTACATCAACAACATATTTTTGCATTGACATACTATTATTGATTGTGTGAACTTGTTAACTTTTGTCTTATGCAACCAGTACATCTGGCCACCCATTGTGTCCCATCCTCTAAATTCACAGAAACGCCTCTTGTCCATTGTGTTGCACTTTATTTTTTCCCCTTTCTCTTTTCTTGGCCATTCTTTCAACATCCTCGATCCCTCCTCAGAAGCAAGTTGCAGAGAGAACCGCCGACTGTTCCAGGGAGATGGCCATTGTTAGTGCGCAGGAAACAGCTTTGCATTCCCACCAAAGTGTTTTTTCTAAAAACAATGGCATGCTTTAGTGAGTGTGTCACATCTTTATTTTTTTTAGGGGGACTACTGGAGATGCACACACAGTTTGAGTGGGCCAGTTACAAACGAGCAGCCACTCAACTTTCACTCAGAACATATAGCTCTTTGAGCAAACCAAGGCTGCTGTACCGCCTTGCTTCCTGTCCCTGAGTTCAAGTGCAGTAACACAAGTATGCAGCTGAATTCTAGAAAGGGCTTGCATTTATACAAATGATATGCACAATTGTACTTACTTGAAATGGCCACTTTTGCTTGTGTAGCTATCTAAAATGTTAATTTCCCTTTTTTCTTTGTGTTAAAATAAAAAAAAAAAAAAAAAAAAGAAGCAAAAATGGGCATTTCAATGATGTACAATTGTGCATATCATTTGTATAAATGCAAGCCCTGTCTAGAAATCAGCTGCATACTTGTAATACTGCACCTGTATTTTGTAGGGTTCCTTGTTGTTTTTTTTTTTTTTTTTTTTTTTTTTTTTTTGGGGGGGAGGGACCAAAACTGAAATTTAAGCAAAGAGATTGAGTTGTTCTTCTAAAATAGCCCCGTTGTTTTCTCGTCTTATTAGACCCATAACAATATGTTTTTATAAAGACACTGATCAATTGTAACATTACAAGGTTCAACACTTCATTGCAAAAATAAGATGATACTTTTATGGCTGATAATATGTAAACTAAATATATCTAAAATTTGAATTAAACCAGTTAAATTACAAATAGGCTATAGTGTGTGTGTAAAATTAGCTTAACTCACCTGACCACAGTCCTATGCAGACGATGTCCTCGTGTGCTTCACGTTTAACCGCAGCGTCAGGTGAAGTCTGCACGTTCGCCCCAAACCTGTTTCTCCGTAA
>JAWCTZ010001218.1:0-22636 GCA_036850595.1 Rhyacichthys aspro | reverse complement strand
GAGCACCACATCTGCTCATCCCTCTCTGTCTCTGTTTCTCTAAAGAGGCTTTAATGTTAAATCTCTGTTTTACTTTGAGCTTCAAGCTTATCCTCCTTTTCTTTTGCAAGACTATTACAAAGCACTGCTGGCAGAATGTAACAATATAAAAATAAAATAATAACTTGGCACAAGTATTCTGAAACATCCCAAATAAACACATCACACAAACATGTCCTTTTCAAGTCCAGGATGTTGAGTGCAGAGAGATGTGAGAGTGTTTACAGGGAGAGAAAAGCTTTGAAAGTGTGACTGCAGCATGTGAGCAGCATGTATTCAACATGGCTCAGGTGAGGTTTATAGATCTGATGTCCTTTTGCACTGCTTTCAACTGACTCAGTTACCTCAACACATATATGTAACTCACCTTCTGAGAAAAAAGGCACAAAAATAACTATTTCAGACATGTGGCTTTAAAAGGAAATGTCATAATGGACTGCATTTTCTAAAGTCCACTGACAACAGCATGTCCTCGCAGGAACACTGCAGAAGAATGGTTCAGAGATGAAATTATGCAATGTCAACAACAGATGCTGTTACACTCTTTATCTGTTTAACCAAGTTTAAGGCTTGAACATAAAACAAATGAGGACATTTACAGTTTCTTTCTGAAACATCTAAAGTCAAATATTAGTGAGTAACAAATAACCCATAGCCCTCTTGTTCAGAAAAATGATTTGTTCCAAATCTAGTCTTATCACAGTAACATGTGATTGAACATAGTCCTCTGGCTTCATCACAAACACAGTCCAGTGCCCTTTAGATACTGTATAACTACACAATGTGTTCAATTAAAATACACAAACGGAAATAAGGAAAAAATGTGTCTTAATACCAAGTACCCCATTTGATCCCCCAAACACACAATGACATGCACATGCAGCCAACTCCACTGAACATATCTCATTTCCACTCCGCTTAACTGTGTCCTAATGTGTTGCTTTACTGAATTACCATATAAATAATGGTGGCTGCTTATCTAGCTTTATTCCAAATAAATACATAAAAAAGGAAGCAAAAAGAAAGAGAGAAAGACATGAAGGAAACAGCCCTGGGTCTCTTCTAAGGATGGCATTAAAATCCATTCCTCTCCCTCTCATTAGACGCCCTCTTTCACTGTCTTTATCTGTCTCTGGACTGCCGTCTTTGACTCTTCCACGTCTCTCCAAATGTGAAACCAGCTTCTTCCTGTGTCACCCACAGTAAATCCTGATGCAAACACACCAGAGGGACACACACTTGGTGAAGTGTGGAGTAAGTAACTGAGAGAGGACAGAGGTGACACGGTGAGACGGAGCACTGGAACTAAAATAACAGATGACAAAAGTGTCCTTGGGGTCTTTGATTAACAGGAGTTTCCAGGTCCAGTTGTCATAAATTCTTACTTTGACCTACACATCTCCTTCTGAACAGGATTCCTGCTCAACAACCCCATGTCTTAGTATTAAAATATAGGGGAAGAAAAATGACAAATCATGAAGTCCTCATAATATTGCATTGTAGCTTGTGGTGGTTTAACACTATTCTCCACATTTGTATTCCCTAAACAACACCACAGTGCAGCACCATTATCTGTTTGTTAATGATGGAATAATGCAGTTCTTTCTCAGGAGATGTCTTCTAAGTCAACAGGGCTGGTCTTACTCCAATGCTCTGCTAAATGTGATGGGACCAACCAGTTAAACTCACTCTCTCTGTACAGATTTACAGACACTGAACTCTTTATGTACTCTTCAGTGCTTCTCCATGCTTTAAGACTCATGTCTCAGCCATTACTCTGCCATTATTGTGCATCCATTTTTATGTAGATGTGTAATAATAATTATGTCCTTCGGTTTTTAGTCCAAAGAGCCCATTTGACTGTGTGTCTTTTTACCAGTTTATCCAATCTACCATAATAGAGGCCACCTGCATTATCATAACATTACTCACAGCTTCCATAAACACATCATGCCATTAACGCTGACATTAAGCGCTGATAAAAGCACTGTGCCTCACTCTTTAGCCTTTTTCTGTGCTGTGAAAGATGGCGATAAGGAAGTGTAGGAGACAGAGCAGGTGAGAAAAGCGGGGTTCACAGGATGTGTTGGTGTCAGTGCCTAATCTGGAGTGAAGCTCTCTACAACCCACTGGAGTGGATCATTGGGATGAACAGTGTGGAGCTCGCAGACAGCTCGGATACATTTTTCTTCCTCCACAGACTCAAGGTGATTTATGGGAAAAGATTTCATATTCTCCTTAATCTTCTTTACCTGTGAACATTTCCAGGCATTGCATTTGATCTATCAAATGTGCCTTATAAATAGAAGCTGCTTTATTTTGGCTTACATATCAAATCAGTCCGTCAAAAGGGTTTAGGAAAAGAAGCAAAAAGAAGCACCTAAAAAAGATCAATAAACAACCAATGGACAGAAAATGACAGATATCTGTGCCCATTAGTCACTGTTACACTGTACATCACATCTGTCTCTGAATGAATCTGCTTCTTTCAAAGAATCCGGGTAAAAAAATAAGCATAGTTTATTGTAAACTGCTGTTTATGTCACTGCATCATTCTCTTGTATAAAACAAGTAAGCATTACAGGTTTGCAGTTTTGCTAATCATAATTAGAAACAGCATTGGGAGACTTTTGAATGAACTTCTGTCTCTATCCTAGATGTTTGATTTTATTCCAACTATAGTTCACTAAAAGCCACATGTTCACTGAGCCGTGGACACTTAATGGACTTAGTTGAGGACACATTGATTCATTGTCTCAGTTAAACATCAGTCTGGGAGGAAACACTGAGCCATTAGCAAATTGGCAGCAAAACTAAGCCATTATTTAAATTTGATTTAGATGCAATTATCAAATGTGAAGATGTTGACTTCATTAGTATTTGGTGGAGACTTCAGTAATCGACTCTGAAGAACTTTCACACAGACTTCACAAGTGCAACAGGCAAAGAATGTATTAAGATATAAAAGTTAATTATATGATAAGATGAAGTTAAAGATGTTCTTTCAACGACTGAAATGACAGATCACTAAGAAATGTAAAAGCATTCAAATGAAAAAGAGAACACCCTACTTTTAAATATTTATACAGCAATGACTTCTATAATTTACTGTCACTGGGCTGTTTATATTAGGATAGAGCTTATGATCCAGCCTCGATAAGCGAAATTAAACACCAAAAGGAAACAGCATATCAGCACAAAATATGTCAAGTGAATGTCAAGGCAAATTCTGAAGTCTGAACGACTGTCGTTATGTGCATCACTTTAATTTAAAAACCCTACTTCCTGCCATATCATCCAATCAAAACCTGTCTTCACATGTAGATATTACATTTCATAAACTGTTTCTCTTGTGGAAGTCATTCACGACAAATTTTACAACTGTCCACATCTTCACCAACCATCAGGGTCCTGCCTCCCTTTGAACCATTTCCAATAACCTTGCCTCTACGATAATTATAATAGACACTCATAAAAGGAACACATCTTTTAAAAAACAATAAGATGAAATTGAAAATATGACATATGTCCTTAGTGTAAAGGAATATGGAGTAATAATTAAATGATAAAGAGACCAGGTTGTGATGAAAGTTTGTGCTATTTATTATTGTTAAAACATATCCAGTCTTATCAGTGATTAAAGTCCATTTATCTCCTGTCCCTCAGAGTCTGTTTAAAACCAAAGCAAAACATTTTTTTGAAAAGTTAAGATTTATTCTTTTTGATATAAACATCATGAATATGTGGCAAAGCTCATGGGATTCTGTTCAGCTTTTGGTCATGTTTTTCTAAGGGCATTTCCTCGGTTTTCTTTTTCTTCCTGGAGCGTAGCAGAATATTAATGCCCCTGCACCGCTCCATAATTAAGGCACATGGGGATATTCATTAGTATTCTCTGTAGTCATTGTCTGAATCCTCCAAACCAAAGTGCTCTCAGATGTTTGTCACTTCCAGGGAACTCATGAGATATTACCCTGAAGCTCTTCCATGACATGCTTCTGTAAATGACTCCAAATCTCTTTCTCAAACAGCACACCTCTATTCACCAGGAGCAGCTACGTAAACACCTGCCTGACATGCCCAATATTAATCCAAGCTGTAACTATGCAATAACTGTGGAATATACATTTTTTACACACAATGGATGACATTCTCTGAGTCAACAAATACCAACTCATACATAAACTCAGAAGAAAAATCAGAAGAAATGTACTTGGCCTATTTTAGTGGAAGCATTTATTAAGTGTCAATGAACATAAGGCAAAAGCCAAGTCAATCTTCAAAATCCTTTTTTGCACATGAGCTCCAGTCCCAGTAGATTGTATCTTCTGTCAGCTTTTGACATCTCTAATTCTCTCTCACAGCTTCTCTTTCTGAGCAGAGATATCCTTCTTGATCCCTCATCCGAAATATATTCTCCATCACCAAATTCAACATTTGTTCATTTCATCTCTGGAAGTAAATCAGGCATTTTGAGTAAAAGTGTGTGTGTTTTCATATTGTATTATTAAATCACAACCATTACCAATGTCTTAAAATGTAGTCAAATTACCCTATAAAAATGTCAGAAAACAGAAGTACAGTGAAGCTATGCAAAGTTTTTCTTCCAGGAAAGCAATTGTGATGCTGGATTTTCATAACTGTTTAATGGGTTCATTGAGTGTAATTTCCTTCAAATGTCACTCACTTGAACAAGCCACACAACAAGGTTTTATTTACGTTTGTGTTTCTTCTGTGCTCTGCCTAATCACAGTAATCCATGTTGTATGGAGATAACACTAAAGATGAGACAAAGAGAGTCTCACTAAGGATTACACATGGCTCTTACAGTGTTAGGACCCAGTGACACCTGCAGATGAATATAATGAACGATTATAACAGTTCCACAAACTAGACTCTAAATGTGTTATTAATTATCCTCAGGGTGAAGGCATCAAGAAACAAAGTCACAGCTTCACAGTAACACTTACAAGGACTTGACTTATTAACTTACCTCACATTAAAACTTGACTGAGCTTACAGTTTGAACACAGACTTACAGTCTCCAGTGTAAACTCTGTCACCATCTAAAGCCTGTTTCTGATTGGACCACACATGAAGAAGCTTTGACAATGGCTCAAAGTGCAAAGCCACATTCACTTGAGGCGAAGGGAACATTTTCCTGAGAGCGGAGGAAAAGGGAGTGTGATCCTCTAAAGCTCTGTCCTCCATCTTTGTGACGGCTCGCTGTGTGATGGCCTCGGGAAAGACGGGCGCTGTGGCAGTAATAGAAATGTGCAGCGTTTCAGTGAAGAGCACAGAGCAGAAGCTGGGAGGTGGCAGATCCTATTTGCTCACATCAGCAACAAGTGGAGGCAGCATGAGCATGTGACCGACTGAGAGAGAGGTATGTGCACAAATAATTATGATTTAATTAAAATATACACTGCATAAATCATTACACAATAACAAAAGGACTGCTTGTAGAGCCTTAACTTTTCAATGCACTGTGTGAAACACATTAAAACAATGTTATCAGTGGTATATAAGGATGGATTTATTAGATCAAAATATTAGTAGGAAGAGTGAGTGAAGATTGAGTAGGACAAACCTGACCAAAGAACTGAAAAGTACAGTTTACACAAAAAAGTTTCCTTTATCAAACTGAAGCCCATTGTTTACAACAAAAAAGTCAGAAAGAAGGAAAAGTGTCTCTCAGTTTGTCTCTTTGCTCGTTTTGAAAACAGGTGAAGATACGGTGAGCATCAATATCTGAGTCTTACAGTAAGACAAAGAAATAAAAATAAACCAAGTTTGTTGACATTGTTATGTTTTGTAAAGTGCTGCAGCTTTGCCAGAGCGTATCTCTGACACTTTAGAGACGTCAGACTCACTGAAGCAGAGCTGCTACAGCCTCACCTGTTATTAGCCTCCAAGCCTAGTGCAGTGAAACTAAGACACTTTATCCTTCACCTTGGGATGTAAAAACTTATCATTAAATATCACTTAGCTCATCATCTTAGAGGACCCTTGTGGACAAAAACAAGAACTCTGACACGCTGCAATGCTGCTGTCCTTTTACTTTTTAATGGGGCTTGTTTATGGGTAAACAAGAAGCCTTTTAGGGTCTAACCTATAAAATATCCAACAGTCAAGGTCTACATCCCAATGAAATGTGGGACCAGTGGCTGCACAGTAAGACTATAGAGGCACTTGTGAAACATGGTGAGCTCCATTGTCAGACTGTCCTGACTCACAAAATATAAAGACAAAATATTAATATGAAGTTAAATTGTGTTCAGAGTTTTTGCAGAACAACATAACTGAGTCTGAGCCAAAAATACTTATGACACAACACTGTCAGTGAGACTGATTATTACTCTACTGGGCAGACCATTACTGGGTGACTTTCTCTGTCATTATTGATTTGCGTTTACAGCACTGCCACAAAGCCACAAGATAATGCACAGATTATCCACAAGAGACAGAGGAGAAGCTGAAACAAAGCTCTGATAAATGCTCCTCATCAGTAATCACTGAGCCGTTATGATCAATGTCATTTAGGATTTGTTTGTGCTAAAATCCTACAATTAGCTGCAAGACCATTACCAGACTTACACACAGTTTTCTTCTTCAGAGCAATGGCTCTTTTTGTCTTGTACTTATCTGATTAACAGCACTGCTCCCAGCTGTAAACTGAGCTGTGGAAGATGGAGTAGATTCAGAGGCAGCTGTGATGACACCAGAGAAAATCCACCAGCCTCATCATTCTGGATGGATTTGGATAGAAAACCACTCCCAGCACTAGTTTGTTGATCACACATCTGTCTTGAACTGTTGTTTACCTTTTAAGAAGATTGTGTGGCAATTTGAAGGCAGCTTATCTGCTTTGGAACGTGGCCAGAACCAAGACAGAAGTGAATTCAGTTTCTGTGAGTGACAGGGAATCATTTTGGGGATAATTACAGTGTAATTAAGTTTAACTCTTCAAAAACCATTCTCTGTGAAGAAAAGAGTTTCAGATGAGCCTACAAATTCAGATAAAAACAAGAGTTCAGACAGTTTGAGCTAAAAGGGGATCAGGTTGGCTGGTAATGCATTTTAAATTATGGGGGAAAGATAAACTGTATACATTATGTGCATTTAGTGAAAAAATGGCATTTGATGCAACATACATGAACTAAAATAGTCTGTAAAAGAACATTGAACTATTTGTGCCTTTGAAAAGACCCCATCAAACTGACCCAGTGAAACATGAACAACATTGGGCCACATGGCTTTCTAATAGAAGTCAACATTCAACACTATGACTCTAACACTACTATATCACACTCTAACCCATCCTCCTCCTCTCTGACACTTCACATGATCTAGGCTTCTTGCCAGCAACAGAACAGGGTTATAAAGTGAATCCAATATGCTTGGTCAGGGTCTATTCTAGGTACAGTGTTCCTCTGGGACTTTGATCTTTTGAGAAATTATTTTGTTTCTTTGGAAATGGTTGAAGGAAGGTTCATGTAAGAAAGAAGAGCAAAAAGTCATAGCAATACTCATGTGGAGCTTAATGTATGAACCAATATTTAGATTTGTTTTGGCAGCTCATTACAAACACCGCTGGTGAAGTACTTTACTTTACAGTGTTGTTAAGAATAATGTCTAATGACAGGGCTGTGTTACTAATGTGGTCTCAGAGTTGTTGCATTAAAGCAACTAAACTTAAAGCCTGTAATTACACTGTCACAGATCTTAACGAAGCTGGACTGAGCTAATTTGCTTTTTGTTTTTATAAGAACACTAAATGTCAGTAGAACAGTACAATGATTTATTGCTAAAAGACTAAAAAAAATATGCATAGCAAAAAAAAAAATGAAAATAGTCTAAATGGTGCTTACACAGATAAAGCTGGACATCAATTAGTCTCAGAGTGGTCTATGTGCTCTTGTAATTACAAGCCTTAAGTCTCTCATTAAACAGTCACATATAATCTATGAACTCATTTACATTTTTTTTTTGCTGTGATAAGAGCAAAATAAACAATGCCAAGGTGAATGTGATTGAACTGATCCATAGTTACAAGTTAGGCTCTGATGCTATGCCTGAACATAAATACATGTCAAAGTGACTATCTGCAGCAACAATGGAATTACAAATCAATCACTTCTAACCTTCAGCTCAAGGAAAATAGCAGAGATAATCTACATTCAGACTGAGCAAGTATTAATAGCAAATAAAAATGGAAACAATACAAATGACATGTCTCAATAAACATATTAGAGCCAAACATGCAGATCCACCAGTGAATGGAGATCTACTGGTATAAAGCATAACCATTATGCCTCTTTGTCATAAGAGTTACTCAAGCGATCTAAAACATGTACTTATTAAATATACAGAGTTGGCATCTAATGATTTATACATGTATTATATATATTTATATATTTATCAATAACTAACCATTTCTGTGGTGTGTGGAATATATTTCAAAGCAATATGGCAATAACAGTCCAACATTTAGGCCATAAAAGTATAAAAGTCCCTGTTGTGTGTCAGGTCTCTAATGTAATGGGCAACTACATTTCTCCTTGTCCCTTAAACAGGGAGAACATTAAATGCATGAGCAGGTGTTGCATGTTCCTGGGTCTGCGATGGTGTGACTTAATGTCTGACAAATGACAACAGAGAACATTTGTCAGACAGAAATGTGCATAGATGATTAAGATATAAGATATGCACCTCCACAGTCTGTTTATGTTGTGTGCTGCAGCTTAAAAAGCTGTGGCCGTCATCCCAACATAAGGTAAGCAGTAAACATCAACATCCTTCACAATGAGCCATGCATTAACTCAGACATTAATGCCACTGAGCCTCCTCCAGCAGCAGTGACACATCGACTTGGTGTGTTGCATCAGCCTCGCAATGACACACAATGAGGGGATGCACAGTTGTTGAACAGGGCTTGAATTTATACTGCTGTATTGTATCTGAAAGTCAAAGAATCACTGATGGTGGGGATTTTTAACCAGTGTCATTGTGAACGTGGACAATATGACAACAGTCAGTGTAAAAAAGTACCTGACACGGTGCCAGTTGTACAGTGGAGTAAACAGTATGTCTGCACCAAACTGAAAAATGAGGACCAAGAAAAATGTAATAAATGGAAACTTTTATGTCTTTTTGAATATTAAGTTAATAAATAAATAAATACCCTATTTAAGGTTACAGTGTACACATCCAAAACCATGACTTTATTTTGTCAAGATGTCATCCAGTTGGATAATTATCTGATGCACAAGTCTTTCTTGTTTCATGCCATGTCAGTGAAGCGTGGTTACACACAGGTGCATTGGGAGGCTCACTTTTCTCAATCCAATAACAGAAATATGTTCTGATAAAACCATTGCTTCTCTGGAAAACAAAGCCAAAAACCAATAACAGTGCAAAGCCCTTAATGCAGGTCTATTGATTTAAAAAGTGCTGGATTTGGTGTCGGCCAATCAGCTGCATTTTTCTGGTTGTTTATTGTGGAACATATAATCCAGACACTTTTCTCATCATTACATTAAGCATCATATACATCTCTATATCATAGCCATTTGAGATGGGATATATATACTGATTTATAGATGTTATGCTCAAATGAATTAAAAGAGAAACAGCACAGAACATGTGATGCAAAACAATATACAGATGAACTCAGAAGTAAAAGAAATCTATAAAGTTGTCACTTCACTGAAAACATTACTGTGAATGTGGGGGACTCATTAGCTCCAAGTGTTTAGCTTCCACTTGATCAACCTTCTCTGTGAAAGTATATATGCTTTAATTAAAGAATATGTAAGTAAACACCAGAGCCAGGAGAGCCGTATGAGAGCCATGTAGCAGAATGCACTCACTGAACAGAATTATAATCTATGGTTTCCTCCAACTGACCATTTGTTTTACAGTAGCTGCATTGCAAATTATGTGATATAGACTTATATAAATAAATTTCCAAACCAATGTAGCTCAAAGTGAAAACACTGTTTATCACACAACACTTGAGCATATGGCTGTCTCTGCAGGGGTTGGCCACGGAAATCTGGCAGATACACAAACTGGAGTTGAATCAGGCCTGATTCCCTGTTGAGACTATGGTTAAGTGCAATTAATTTTGGTGTAAAACATTCTCTGGAGAAAACATTTTCCATAAGGTTGCCATTTCCTTAATCATTTACTAAATGATATAGAATCAATGATTGCTTATTGATGAACTTGTCTACTTTCCTCAATCCATCCATTTATCCAACCATCTTCATTTTTTACATTCATCTAAGATCCAGACTGCAGTCCAAACAAACATACCCAGACACCTCCACCTGCTCCACAGACTCCTACCTGAGCCTCAACTTAATTCAACATGCTCAAACAAGCCACACTCTATGATTTCATTTACACTTCATTAGTACATATTACAGTAAACCAGATCTCTTTCTATGTTCAGTTAATCCAGCTGCAGAAAGCCCCTTGTCTCTTCAGTTTTCCAGTAATTAGTTAATTGCTGCTGTAGGAAAAGAGGACGTCAGAGTGTAGCCTGTGCCAGGCGCTGATGCACGAGTGCCAGCTCGGCTCTGGCTCGTGGTCAGACCTAAGGTTGGGTGAAGGGGGCATAAGGACATTAACCAGTCAATGAGATGGCAAATATGAACAATGGAGAACATGAAATTCATATTATGTAAATGGTGGGAATGGTAAAGCATAATAAACGGTGCGAACAATGAAATAAATGAGCCGTTTTTGCCGATGAGTTGTTTAGAGACAACAGCTGCTTGTGTGTGTGGAGAATGTCTAATAGCTGCAGGTCTCAGGAGGAGTGAAAAACAAGTGAAAAATACACAAAACCCCCAGCATTTCTTTGAGAGTGAAGGTGAACACAAACTCAAGAGACTGGATGACTTTGTGTCGAAGTGAGGAGGAAAGAGTTAGTAAACCCACTGTTGACTTTGCATTCATAGATTTGGAGAAAAAATAAAAGACTTTTAAGACTTGTCAGGTTTATGGTGAGAGGAGGAGACAGAACTATAGACTATAAACATTCAGTACTGCTTCAGTGTGACAAAAACTGCAGACAAACCACTCTAAGTGCTTTTAAATCCTCCTTTACGGGTCATTTCAAGGCAGGTGATGGTTTTAGTGGCATGAGAGAGGTATGTCCTGAAAACAAGCTAACACCGGGACACATTTCCTACTGTCTTAGATTGAGATTTTTATATTTTTGTTAACATTGATGGCACTATTGAGCATAATATGTTCATATATTGCAATTAAAACTAAAAACTAGTACATTGTTCTGTGTTTAATGGTTTAAAAACAAAACAATCATAACCTCCTTTCTATTGTGATGTAAGCAAATGTGTAAAAGCCCACACCAAACTTTAAAAATATGCTTTTAATATTTTATAACACCCTCACAATAACCATGAAAGAAGCAAATGGTTGAATACTTGCTGCTTTTGATCCTAAAATCAAACTGATTGCTGCCAGTGATGAAGCACAGTAATGAGACGCCGCAGAGAAAAGGTGTTGGGATAAAAACTGTAATTTCTACGATAATAACATGAACTGAATGAAAGTGACATGAAAATTGCCTGAACTCAATGTCTTGACAAGTCCATTCATTGATCTTAGTCCCGTTGGGGGTCACAGGTCACAAACTGGACAATGGCCCCCAAACTGCCGCTCGCTCATTGAGAAAAAGCGTAAAAATAAAACTGACCCAATCCATCTGTTACGCGCTTCATGTGGATATGCTGTTGCTCTCTATTTCGTGTAGTTTTAATTCAGCTTTTCGGTTCAGTTGTTCCCTCCCCATCTCTCCTTTTGGGTTATTTTGTGAGTATATTTGTGTTCAATAAATCATTGTTTAACTTACTCCAGCCGTTGTCCATCTTTTATGTCATGTGTCCCTTTCACACCCTAGACCTTTTGCCATAGGGACCGTAACACCATCCCATAAGTAACACAGATGGGTCGACAATGGAGTCTACAACATGCAATTCAACAAAGAGCACCTTGAGCTGAGTTAATGACAAAAACCCCTGCAACCATCTCTGTAATGTTTTAGCGAGGAAGTGTGCAAACAAACACGAGAAATAGCTTCTGTTTCCTCCTGAAGCTAGGTCAAAGGTCATACAGTCCCATGAAAGAAACAACACAGTGTGATTAAGAGTCTGCGCTGCTCTCTGTCTGGTGGGACTGCACAGCGTGGCTCCTCTCCTGCTGTTCAGCTCTAATCTGTTTCATCTCTCTGGGTCTTGTTTCTCTGTCTAACCCCAGTTTAAAGTCCTGACATCTCCTCTTTCTTTTCTGTACTCCCTTCTCCTTTATTTATTCACTTCACAGTCTCTATTACATAGCCCGTGTCCAGCACTTCCACTTCATTGTTCTGTCCGTCTCACTCTCTCGACATCCTTACTCGAAAGCAGGGGATTGCTCTCGCCCAGTGATTTACAACACAGCAACTTAAATTAGGGCTGAAACCAATTGGACCGGAGTGAATGCTGGACAAAACCCTGATTGACAAAACCTTCCCTCATCACCTCCTTCCTTTTTCCTCTTTTCCACCTTTTCATCAGACTTTTCAGTCACTGGAAAGGTCAATACCTGGGTGCACAAGTTCAGCTGAAATGCATTTGAACAATCTATTGAGAAATCTTTAGAGAGTCTATTGAGCCCTGGGTTCACTGCTACAGTATAGTTAGGCCTTGACAAGGTGTCACATGTTGGTAAAGAAGCAGATGATGCTATAAAGATCCAGGTGGTAGAAGAAAATACTTGTGAAATGGGAAAATTAGTTAGACTTGCAAAGCTATGACTCAAATAGACAAAAGATAAATGAGTTTATCATAAAGAAACATCTGCGCACAGACAAGCAGAAAATACTGATGAATGACAAACAGGAAACCTGCATGTTTTAAAGTGATGTTTTTTAGACTCAAAACCAAAATGAAACCATAAAAGAGTTTTTTTTTTTTATGTTAAAATCAATAGATCTTTGGCATCAGAATGGGGTTCACCACAATTATTTTGCAACTTCTTTCCTCCCATTGGCTAAAGGCTTCTGGTATCGTACATAAAAAGTTAACATGTACATGTTTATTGTAAAAATCCACTCTGAAGCAGAGTCACATGACTAAAGTAGACTTAATCCTGATTCAAAAGACAAATGGTGGATGTTAATGTTAATGTGGAGCTGGATTCTGGGTTGAATTGAACACTAGAGACAAATTGTAGCCTGTGGCAGAAGACTGACTGGGGACATATGGAGCTTTATAAGAGGACAGGATCAAGGTCTGCTCTGAGAGGACAGACATCATTGCTCAAACACAAACTCACTCTGTCACTGGCCTCCTTTCAAATCATTTAAATATCTCTGCTAAAGGAAGCATAACCACACAAGATCAGACCTGATACAGAATCCTGGAGTTCTCTTGACAGAAGTAAAAGCCAAACTCATTTCTATTATCAGGTGATTTAATGTTCATTTCCTCCATTATGAACGGTGATCAGCTCACCATCTGCTCTGCTACACTGTGGATCAGCTCTGCACAAGTGTTGTGATCTGATGTGATCAGACAGGTGTGGAAAATGTGTAGGACGTAAAACAGTCCGGCTCCAAAATAACACAAGAGGTCAGTAGTTTTTATGATTCTGCAAAGACAGCAAACTTACACATAATGCAAATGCAGAGTCTAGCAGCAACAGTGTTCCTGTAGCCCTGTGTATCAGGACTGACAGAGATAAGAAAGATAATGATGATAACAGACAATAGTAGATGTAAAAGTATAACCAAATATAAATGAAAACCATGAAACTGATTCATGGATAAAACAGATAAGAGTACACATTTGTATCAACATATGTTGTTGTTGTCTTAAATAAAATAAGAATTGCTCACATTTCCAATTTTCCAATAATACAAAATAATATAAAATTGACATCTTGATAATTCAAAGTCATTTTAGGTTTTATCGATGGTTTCTGCATCATTTGACTACATTTATTATAACTCTGTGATGAACTGACAAGCTGCTGTCAATAATCAACCAGCTGTGTCAAGTCTATTAAAATTCACTTCTGCTCATCACTGTTTGTCAGATAAATAACCTTCACAGAAATAAAAGTCTCTATCAGTATTAATAAACTCTAAAACGGTGCTCTTTGAGAACAAGATGCTTGTGCTTTCATCATTCAATATTAATTTACTGCTGTCAGAAACTGAAATGCCCCAATTTCATCAAAACATATTAAATGTCATTTTGGAGTCACGTTTCATACTTAAATCTGATTGTTTCTGGGTAAATCAAGATCTCAGAGGCATGAATGATGACATTACCTGTCATCCAATCTTCTAAAAATAGACACACAATGCAATGCTATGCAATGACACAATAAAGTAATAAAGTTGTTATGTGTGTGTATAGAGCTCCGGACGTCATGTGACTTAGTGCGATCTATTGGCCATAATCGTTCAAGACATGTTCAGTGCCAATGTAGATCTTAAACAAACTGACTTGATTAAGCACTGTAATTCAACAGCTATAGAGCTAAATTTAAATAAATCAATTTCCCTGAGCCTTATCCTGCACCAGCAAGAGTCTAAACCGATCACATAAACCTGCAGCTCACAGACTATTAGCTCTGTCCAGCTGTTTATCTGTAGCTGCTACACTCCAGACACACAAAAGCAACAATACATTTAAACATCTCAAAAGCGGTAGCTATATACATTTAAAATAACGAGAGAACAAAAGGAGTTGTATGTTATAATGTTCCCTACTTGAAGTGGTTACACAGCAGAGTTAAGTTTGGTCCCAATCACTGCGTTTTTTTAGTTTTTTCTTAGATTGCCTATATTGGGGTTTTTTTTTTTGGTAACACACACACTCTTCTCTGCAGTATTTCTGGAGTCCACCGCACAACAACTATCTACAATGTCACAGAAAGCAAAGGCATTAGCCTCTTTAGCTCGTGTGCTACACAAAAATGGTGTATAAATGCCATGTTCACTGTATTTTCTGCATGTTTGTGTCTATTCTTTAGTCGTGTGCCTTTGTGGTAGACATACTTTTATATACATGTCTACCACAAAAGCCGGCCGAAGCTGAAGGGAAACCATGGGCTTTCCACATCATAAATACTTAAATCTGAACAAAAGAAGAGCGCCAACACTTTGAGAGAGAATACAGATTCTCAGATAATACTCTGTGCCACTTCAACATGTGTCCTTCAAATAGTTCTTTTTGAATGTATTAATGAAAGTGTGAAGACTTATTATGGACTGATGGGGATGCTAGACACTTGAAAGTCATTTGCAACTGGCAGAAAAACACTCAGAAGACCTCTTAACCTCGCTTTGACAAAGACATGTGAATAGTTCAGTGCTATTTGAAAGACAGAATAACCTAGAATAAGACATGCATAAGACAATCCAGCTACTTCTTAAAATCACATACTTATCAGACACACAAATGAGCAATTAATAATCTTCAGAGGATTTTCACAATGTGGGGAAAATTTCATGTTGTGTGTAGCTCCAAATGTATTTAAAAAGGACACACTTGATCCTTGAAACTCGTATCACTAATTATCTGCACAAGGAAGGATGCAACCTCGACTGGGAAACTTTAAATGCATTTTTTCAGCAAGATATTTGAGCTGATCCCGGATCGACGTGACTTTTTCAAGGAACCAAAGAGAAAGAGGTTCAAGGCCAAGGATGGAGAGATTGAAACTTGTGTCAGAACCAATGCTGAGCTGAATACAAAGGAGCATCAGAGTCTTCTGTTAGTGTCATATCCACACTTATGGCCAGACAAAAAATGAAGGCTGGTTGGAATGGCGTTTGTTGTAAAGTATGGCTAGCTAGCACAGCACAGACCTCTTCTCACAATATCCAGCTTTTTGTGAAAGGCCTAAGTGGATATAATATGGCATAAAGAGAACAGAGAATAGAGAATAATTTTGACATATTTATGAAAATAAAATAAAAATAAATGTCCCTTTCTGAGCATGTTTAGACCAGCAGAGAAGGTCTTGCTCCCCCTGACGGCCCACTGCTGCCACTGCCACTCCTTCCCTCTATAAGGCTACGCAGCCTCAAAGAAACAACAACAAGGCAAGAACACAGCTTGTTCCCAGACTCTAAGACTGAAGAACTCCTGCCCAGTGCCCTCAGTATACACTGATGGGTCTGAGTAACACATTTGTTCACTCAAGTCTTGCACAAGAAAATGACAATAAAATCCCTTGTAAAACCTGGTAAACATTTAATATTAAGTAAAAAAAATAAATAAATATGTAAGGCCAGAACCATGACGTATGACAAAACTATATCCTGCAATTTGAATGAGACCAATGTCATTTTAGACGAACAAAGATACACATTTTCTGCTGTAAGGAAAAAGTTCTAGCCACTTTTCCACTGTGGCAACCAAAAACTGGTCCTGGTCTAGTCCCTTTGTGGCCCCAAGAACAACCTATTAAAGTAAAGGACATTCAACCAGAGAGTGGACTTTCAACAACCACCCACACAACCAGCCAGCTATCCGTCCAATGTTCACCCATCACAGCACATAAAAGACTTCTGATTTGCATTTAGAGAGAGTCCAGGCTGAGTTTCTTTGGACGTTAGAAGGAGAGAAGAAACACAAAGTCACTTCACCAGATGAACTCTGTCACTGAGTGTCTCTCCTGCAGCAAAAGTCTCACTGGGCACAGGGCTACTCTGGACAACTGACCCCGAGTCAAGTCTGTCACCAGCCCTGACACAGAGAAACCAGCACTAGCTCACATGCACTCACAGATAATGGCACATTATTAACGAGGCACAGCATTTTATGAGTCAGGATAAAAAGAGGTCACTGGACAAAGTGGAGAAGTGCAGAGGGAGAAGCTGAAGGTCTCCAGGTTTGTACTTTGGAAGAAAACACAGCACAGAAAGACAAAGACAATGTTTCATGACTTTGTTGAATTTAGATGAAGCCCAGCATTAATAATAATAATTAAAAAAAGCAGTGGAATTAAAGTTTGGACTTTAATTTTGCAGAATCATAAAATTGTAAGAAAAGGTTAAATTTACAAAGAATTGAATGCAGCTAATAAAGAATATAATTTTTAACTAATAAACAAGCAGATTAGACAAGCACAGGTAAAGTGTGTTTCTGTTCTTCAAACAAAACAACAAAACATTTGTATTTGTACTAGAAAAGTTGCTGTTTAAAAGGAAAACATCCTTTGTGAAATAAAAGCAAGGACAGATACAAATGAAATTTACACACTCAGGGTTGAGTTAATGTGGGCGGTTGTGAATATTGTGAAGCTTAACTTGAAGAGTACATTAAGAGCTGTAACAAATCAATTAAACAACAAAAACAAAACAGCCTCCTTTGACTCACAAGGTTAATAAATCAAAGTGAGATGAGTAATTGCTGACATTATTCTCCACAGGAGGAATGAGAGGGATTTTATTATCACTGGTGTTCATGTACCAGCTTCTGAAACCAATGGAGCAAATGTTGGTCTTCCAAGGTGACAACCATAAGGAAGATGACAAGCAGTGCTGAATCAAAACAATAACAAGGCTTTTATGTGGCCTGACGATTGAGAGTCTCTTCACTCTTATAGAAAATACAATCCCCTGATTTATGGTTCCCTTCTTTGTGGTTATTCACCTTCATTTAATAAAACCACCGCAATGTCACACAGCTTTCCTTCCTCCAAACAAACACTGATTGATGGGTCATTTACACTGTCAGGGAGGGCTTCTGTTTATTAATGCTGGAGGAATACAGCCTTAATATAGTCTAGGAAAATTATGTCTAAAATGGGGAAATGATTTCATAACCAGAAGGTCTGCCAGCTTTAAAGCAGTTAGAGGGGGTAAAATAACACAAGGGAAATACATCCACAAACGACCAGAATTGGTTATGATTTGTTACAATGATTAGGTAATGATGAGAGGAGTGGACAAAAGATGGGACCCTTAGGACTGATTCACAACAATTTATAATTAATGACACATCAATGACCCAGTGAGACTGTGCTTTGTGTTGCTATGTATAAATATAACATGTACAAAAATAAAGTTACATATAAAAGTTATTTAGGTCATTTACATTGATCATTTGAGAGAGACTATTATAATGTCTTCATTTACATTTTAGTATTGCTTTCCAAATTTACCCTAATGTGCTCCATAAATGCTGCAGTAAAGTCTTATAAAACTGAAACAAAATTAGTTTAAATATATCAGATAACAGGGCTGTCAATGACAGAGAGCAGCAACAGTTGACAGCTTTCATGTGACAAAGATAAGACTTGAATATGTCCTGCTTATCTCATGTGAACAATGCTTTGTCTTTTGTAGAAAACTGAGCACAAATCCAGGTCATTCATTGAAAATAATGAAGTCACTTGTGAAACAAGCGCTGGTCCTGACTCACCTTCAGTTGATAACTCTCTGAATGAGAAGGTAAGACAAAAGACTGGACGTGACAAATGTATCTAAGTCTCTGTCTGTGATTTAAACCCAGTGGACAGTTCTCCATTGTTCCACATGGTCTTTCAGAACCACATTCCCTTTATATTTGCTCAGTTTTGTTTTTCAGGTTTCTCATTTACTTCAATCACTTTATCTACACCCCTCTATTGCCTTTGTCCAGCTCCCATTTGGCTGAGTTTATCAGGTCTACAGCACATTTCCACCATTGTACTTTTGGAGAAAGGTAATTTTCTCCACAGATTACAAAGTTGTGTTAAATAACAGCACTTGTTCAAACTCAGTTTTCACTGCTATATATTTTTTCCCTTCACCATTAAAAAAAAACCAATACAACAACCAATAGCATTTTCATTTGATCTCTCACCTTTGTCTCTTGGTAACTGTAGTTCTCACTCTTTCCCCTCTCTTTTTGTCTTTTTGTCATCTCACATGGCGTCCTGACTCCCTGAGAGCAACACTCACCTAGAAGCACCTAATCTTGTTTCTCTTCATGGTGCCTCTTGAACACTACGACCATATACAGTACACAACACCTCCTCTCTGTGTGTGATCTCATTATCTCAGTGTGACAGAGCATTGGAGTGAACCTGGAGACTGACAGAGGCCTCCAATATCTCCAAGTGTCCATTTAGAAGAGGAATATCCCTCACTCTTCATTGTCAAAGTCAAAGCAGCACAATCTCAGTCATTCTTTAATTTAACAGAGTGATATTTTTAGCGCTGGAAGGCTCACCGACCTCCCCTGTTTCCTCCTCACCTTCCTGTTATTTCTGCTCTCCGCTGCTGCTCAAAATGATATTTTGTCATTTCAATTCACATTATTCAAATATATTCATAAATATTTATAACAAGGTCTGGGAAAGGAAGAGAAGGGGAAGGTGTGATGGAGGCCAGAGGAGACTTTTTACTCCCACATCTCTGGTCATGGAAATTATTCAACACAACATCTGAATAACAATTACTGACTACAAATGAGTGACAGCAACAGAGACAGGAAGATACTGACACAAAGTAGTTACTCAGATATAATCAATACATTTCAATTCAATAAAAAATGTGACTTGTCAACAGGCTGCACATGTGCTGTAGACAGGGGTCAAGAGAAAACTACCAGCACAGTGTTACAGGTGTGTCCTGTGCTGAAAACGTTAATTATGTGGCTCCAGGGAGTTATGCAAATTTAAAATAGGAACAAAAAGAAATGTCTGGGTGACTGGGTTGAGACGCCCTAATGTTACAAACATGCTCCTGTTGACATGGCAGTTGTCCCATGCCCCTGATATTTTCTTACCTTTTACCATCTCCTGAAACTCATGAATTTAACATTTGTTTTACAGCAAATGTCACAGTGTGTGTCTGATTATCCAGAACAATGACATATAAAAAGTCTATGCCAGAGACAGACTGACATTTGAACAACGAGAACCTTTCAATTCTGGTACAAAGTGCAACGGTGAAATGAAACATTATTAGTCTCTGCGTGAACTACATCTCAGACGATAAAACTACATCTGATAAAATGAAGGGCCAAATCCTCACGTGGCCCTGGTTTGCTGACATACAAGAGAAGGAAGCTTGTGTTGTCCAAATTTTAAAATGAGCATATTTAATCCACTGGTCAGGAAGACAGGCCTTATACATAAATATGTGAACTTGGTTTGGGTGACAATACTATTTTTTCCCCTCATTTTCTTCTTAATGTTCTTATTTTAATACATGTTTAGTTAAATAGTCATGCCAGCCATTTACAACACATCTGTGAACTTTCACTGAAAAGCAGGAGATGTAAACTGAGGTATATTTCTTTTATTTCTAGTGATTTCTGAAAGAGAGCTCTAATCTGAATCCAGAGCTAGTTGCCCGAGGGATGCAAATAAAACATTAAAACAGACAGAAATGGATGTGTGAAACTAATAATTAATTCATTAGTAATAAATGCAATCACAGTTAATTAAATAATGCTAATAACTGTGTTAGGGACAAACACTTCTATTGTGTGAAACCCCATTTATCTCACGAATTTAAATGCACAGCTGCAGCCAGATCATTTCAAAAACAGAAGTGGGCGTATGTGGCAGTGATGTTAGTGAGTCAGAAAAAAAACAAAAAACAGTTTATGGCAGAAAACACACACAGGGTTTGAGCTGCTCATTGTTTCCAAACAGAAATGCACCATACAATTAGTCTGAGTGAATGAGTAAAGATCATTTGCACTAATTTACCTGATAAAAAAAGAAAGGAAATGCACTTTTGGAAAGACTATTCTTGTATTTAACAGATGGGGAATGAGGAGGAAACTAGATTTGATTTATTGTGTCTAATGGCAATGAGTTAACATTGGAATCTATGGAAAATTAGAGTCCACACAGATTACCTTTATATGCAAGGGACTGAGGGAGAAGCATGACTAGGAGAGGTCTGTGCAGAGTGTGGGAACAGAAAGAACATTTAAAATCCCCTCCAAACACATTTAAACAGGTGTATCACACACCAGCTCACTGCCAGACACCAACTACACAATAGACTGATCTGATACTGTGGCATTGCCTCTGAGAAGATCAATATTACTCCAACAGCTCATTGCTTTATGTGTGTTGGTCTGGGCAAAATGCCAGCTTCATAACTGAGTTGTGAAGTAAACAGGGCGACAGTGATCATCTCACAAATATTGGTCTGTTCTAAAGGTCTTCATATTCTCTGAACACCTCCCACTGCACTGACCTCCCAGGTTCACACAGATACAACTCCTCCATAAAGTAAAATACATACTGTGTCACTTTATACTTCTAGTTCTGTATTTATTAATGCATGTATTCTTTGTGTCAAACTCATAGATCTGATCAACTTGTTCCGTATATTCTGTTATTATAGGTGATATATTAGAGGTCATGTTCAGTGTAATCTTGTAAACTATGCTTTTACCCCTTGGTCTAATGGCCTGTGTGTGGGGTCCAAAACTCTCCCTAAAGATCAAAACTTCCAGTAAGTTAGTAGATGACATCTGGATTTGGCTCAGAACATTCAAAAGTTAGCTTCTAACTTAGAATATCAATAAGAAATGCTAATGTAGTGCAATAGTGTTTTGTTAAAAATGAGTCGGCTACAATCACATTAGAGTTTATGAAATGACTTAAGAAGCATACATTTGGTGCAAATACCAGCTTCATGCTACAGTGAGCTAATATAAAGTGAGCAAAGCTTTTAAAAACTTGATGTTATTCCAGAAATGTTATTACTATGCTTTATATCCATTTATCTTCTTCTAATGCCTGTCTATAGAAGGACACTCATTTGGTAAAGTGGCTTGAATCCACATACTGTATTGATTAACACCACTGCCTGGACCTTTTACAACGTTGGCCGTCAAAAGGTTTCTCGGCTCCTTTAATCCCAGAGAAACAGAGGGGTCCCTGATTGAGTTTGCTTTTCTTCATAAAAAGGTTCAAAAATGACATCATCCATTCAGAGTTTCACAATGGCTGACCCTGAAACCAAAATGCTCCGTTCCTGTAAACACCAGACAGAAAGGCTGCTGAATAAAAATTGAAAAAGCCGTTTTCAACTAAAGGAAATTAAAATGATGCTGCAAAAGCTTTTCTGCTTTAGACGTTACCCTTGATTCAGAGAAACATTCTCTGAATCTTTACTTCAATTATAGCAGCTTTTATATCAAATATAAAATGCATCCCTTTATCACGCCCATTCTAAAAAGATTTACTCAGGACCTTCCATTGTTTTCCCAAAGAAAGTCCACTTATGCAAAAGGAGAAATTATTTGTGGTCCTTTGTTAAATTTGACCAGATTGTGAAAAAAGAGGAGGCTTTCTTCATCCATTTTCCTGTTCATTCTTTGCTTTCCTTCTATTTTTCCACTTGCCACTATTCTCTAACTGTGCTGCCACCTGTGGCGAGTAGAAAAAGCAACTGACTTTGTGTTTTTAAGACGCATGTGAGGACAGTGTGTTAAACGAGTGCAGAGACCCAGTGAGTGTGAACTACCTCATCATCATCGTGAGAAAGAGGTTCTGTCCCTCCTTATTTCACTGCTTTGTGTCTTTCATTGTTCTCTGTGGATGAGTG
>JAWCTZ010001217.1:0-22657 GCA_036850595.1 Rhyacichthys aspro | reverse complement strand
TATTAAGGTGACCATACTTTCAAAAAACCAAGACACTTTAATTTTAGAAGAAGAAATACAACTTTTCTTCCGTGTTTAGAACATATTAATTCCCGGTGCTTTTCTGAGACAGTTGTGTCGTTCCTGGAGCCTTTCTTTTTGGCAGGTCAAAGGTCAAACTGTGAACACTAGAGAATGATTAGCTTAGCATTAGCCTTGACAATGATTATTGAGCTACAGACCTGAGGAACACTGCTTTTTAATCTTTTTCTATTGGTTAATATTGCCGTTGTCATGGTAACTCTGTGATTGACACACGACAGTCTACAGACAAATGCTTTGGCTTCATGAATGGGTAAAAATCATCACATTAGGGACAGGAAGAGGGCAAGATCGGGACATTTGAGTGTTTTTGTAGATATCCACCAGGACACGGGACAGAGGCTGAAAACCAGGACTGTCCTGTTAAATCAGGACGTATGCTCACCCTAAATTATAATGTAGCATTTATAATGAGGGTTTGTGTCCAGCTGAGGGTGTTGTGTCAATGAAACAGATATGATTTTACCAATCTCATGTCTAAGAACCATTAAATCATCACAAGAATAGATATTTTGGGGCTTTAAAGTTACGAGGTGCTACTAGCTGAAAGTTACGCTGCTTTAATACCAGTGTGAAACTCACCTTTTGGGTCAAGTTCTACAATCTTAATAACTTTGGTCAACACACCATTCGGCTGAAAAAGGAGCATAGAACTAATGTTACAAATGTGTTCGATTAGCTGCTGACCTGGGATAAGTGTGGCTTTAAAATTTCACTGTGACTTTTACCTCAACACGTAGAGACTTTATAACGGCATCTGCATGAAAGGAGTTATTAACACTGGCTTTAACCTCAATGTTAAATACACCCTCTTTTATGGGAACAATTGTAAAAGGTACAGAATTCGTCTTTAAGGCTCCAATTTCCACCTTCTGGAGATATTTTCCATATTTAGACGCAGCACTGCACACATCCTTTTGCTCCACAAGCTCCACACGCACCTTCAGAAGAAAACCAACAGTGAAACATGCAACTGGTTCATTCTACTCGGTTCATTTTGTCATTCTATATATTTGTGAATTGCAAAAATAAAGGTTGTATAAAGTATTGTCTTACAGTGATAGGGTCATTGAGGTAGTTGTGCAGAATTGCCCTGATTTCTGTCTTTTGTCCAATGACTGCAGAGTAAGGAAATTGGAGATCAATGAAGAACGGTTTAAACAGAACGACTTCTAATGGTTGTCCGACGCAGATACCTTTAAAGACAGAGAAAAAAGCAATAAATCAGAAAGAAACATGAGGAGAATTGTTTTTATCAATCAAAATGCTTTCCAGAGAAATACAATAATCAGACTGGAGTAATGTCGACATGTTGCTGTTAGTGTAGAATACAAACAGCTCAACTTCAAAGGTATGTTTAAATGTTTTTGATTGAAATCTTAGGAAACGGTCGGCTTCACAGGAGGAATAGCGCCCTACAAAACGTAAAACGGCATAATCTGTGTTTTATGTGTTTTTAAACCCGACTGATGTTTGTTTTCCTCTTTTCCCTCCGTTTGCTCTTCTTCATGTGTTTAATCGACCGTAACTTCCCGCATTTGGTCTAAAGTCTGAACTATCTCCAAACTCTCTTTCACAAACGAACCTGACCTTGGTTCAGTTTTGTCCGAGACCAGTGTTGTCAAACTCAAAGTGGTGAGGGGCCGTTCATTTGGGGCTTCATTTGAGTTTTACAAAAGTTATCTTTAACATTATTTTAGCTCCTTTTATGGAAACAGGTTTTAGTTTAATTTCAACAGGTTTTAGTTGGATTTAAACATGTTTTACTTTCATTTGAACAGGTTTTAGTTGGATTTAAACGGGTTTTAGTTTAAATTGAACAGGTTTTAGTTGAATTAAAACAGGTTTTAGTTAATTTTAACAGGTTTAAGCTGGATTCGAACTGTTTTTTTTAAGGATTTGAACAGGTTTTAGTTGAATTCCAACAGGTATTAGATTTGATATATTTTATTTATGTTTCTTGCACAAATGGCTTAACTTATAAAACTTAGTGCCACAAATATCACCTACTGAATGTATTGGAGGGCCATATCAAACATTACAAAGGGACACATATGGCCCCCGGGCCTTGAGTTTGACACGTGTGTGGTCTAGACTGAGACCATAGAGCAGCTGTTTGGTCTGAACCACAATCCTGCAGTTTTCACACCTGAAGGTTAGGTTTGGACCAAACAGGAAAGTCCGGACCAAACCGGTCCAGTCTGAAAGGGCCCTAACTGCCCGGGGCCAGCTCGGGGGCTGTGGATGAGATGGCAACAACTCTTTCCCAAAGAAGCTATTTTAAGAAAAGTCCAGTCGGACGGCCGCTCTCAGTGGACTTCGGTAGTCTGAGAACACGTATGTTTTCACGTCTGCTATGGCTCTCCAGATCGGTACATTTAGCCGTTAGCTTTATCACAGCAGAGAGGAACCAGAGACAGGAACTCAGACCAGTTTAAAGTTTGAGGCCTGAATGTTGGAAAAGTTACACCGGAGCATGCACTACACATGTCTGCTCCAATCTGGACGTGAGAACCACCTTTGTACAACAAAACAACAATAAAAAACTCACCATTCTTTTCTGAGAGGCTAATGGCAGTAAACTCCAAGGTTGTGATGGAGTCTGGAAAAGGGAACCTGAGGTCTTTTATGTTGGTGTCACTAAAAAAAGAAAATAAACATAAACATGCATTTACATCTCAGAAAGAAAGATCTGCAGGACAGTTCCTGGATGTCTTACCAATTACTGTTCGAGGAACATGGGGGAATTTCAGAAGTAATCCATTGTGAACTTTCCGAAAATCTTGTTCGAGATAAAATTTCACTGCTGTCTATGTATTCATCTTCATCATCTTCAGTGTCATTTAAAGTGAAAAAAGACATTTGAATGTAAAGCAGTAAATACTTTGAGCTCTGCACTCTCTCTGCAGTGGGTCCATAAACCCTCTTACTGGAAGTGAACAGAAGCAAACAGTCCATCAAGACTTGACAAAGTATATTTTTGGTTGAACCACACGCTTACAGCTCCCAGCTCAGAGGCCTTGTGTTGGAGTTCACCCCAGTAAACCCGAGGTTCTCTCCCTGCACCTCTGGGTCGAGGAGACTGTGTTCAACCATAAGTGTGTACAGGCCTAGAAGGGCGGAGCCAATGGCAGAAGGGCGGAGCCAATGGCAGGGAAGAAAGCCGGACCAACTGGGCAGACCCAAACATACTGTGAGTCCTCTAACAGACTCATCCATCTGACAGAGCTTAGGTGGACTGAGGATAACGGTAAAAGGAGTAATAATAAGGATCTCCTCAATCCCACCAACATGTCTTCCACTGAGGAAGCAGAGGTCGAGGGTCAGAGGTGGACTCGTCCATCACCCGAGGCGCCGGGGGCGGATGAGGTCCTGAGTACCTCAAGTCTCTGGATGTTCTGGGGCTGTCTTGGTTGACATGCCTCTGCAACATCGTGTGGAGGTCAGAGACTGCTCCTCCGGGCTGGCAGACCGGGGTCACTGTTTCTACACTCCTCAACTGCCCTGGGAAAGTCTATGCCACTGGAGAAGAAAATACAGCTCATAGTCGATTCTCGGGACCAGGAGCAACAATAATCTATAGCCTCTACACACGGTGCTAGAAGGTTCATGGGGTTTGGAGAAGGAACTGGACCATGTTCCTCGAGGCATCCAGGATGTCACATTTAACTGTGACATCTTGTGTTCAGGGCTTTCTGGTCAGAGGCACATTGGGCTCTGGCCGGGCTGACCCGGTTCTGTTCAGGATCTTTATGGACAGAATTTCCAGGTGCAGCCAGGGGCCGGGGTCAGGGTTATCTGCTTTTGCAGATGATGTTGTCGCGTTGGCTTCATCAAACCAGGACTTTCAGTGTGAACTGGGACGGTTCACAGCTGAGTGTGAAGCAGCTGGATGAGAATCAGCTCCTCCAAGTTTGGGCGTCTGTTTCTGACCCCTCCTGGACCCTCCCTGGACCCCCTGGACCCCCCTTGGACCCTCTCTGGACCCTCTCTGGACCCTCCGTGGACCCCCCCCGACCCTCCCTGACCCTCCGTGGACCCTCCCTGGACCCCCCTGGACCCTCTCTGGACCCTCCCTGGACCCCTCCGTGGACCCCTCCCTGGACCCCTCCCTGGACCCCCTGGACCCTCCCTGGACCCTCTCTGTACCCCTCCGTGGACCCCTCCGTGGACCCCTCCCTGGACCCTCTCTGGACCCTCCTTGGACCCTCTCTGACCCTCTCTGGACCCTCCCGTGACCCCCTCCCTGGACCCCTGGACCCTCTCTGGACCCTCCCTGACCCTCCTGGACCCCCTGGACCCTCTCTGACCCTCCCTGACCCCCCTGGACCCCTCCCTCCTGGACCCCTCTCTGACCCCTCCCTGGACCCCCTGGACCCCCCGACCCCTCCCTGACCCTCTCGACCCTCTCTGACCCCTCCGTGGACCCCTCCCTGGACCCTCCTTGGACCCTCTCTGACCCCCTCCCTGGACCCCCTGGACCCCTCCTGGACCCCTCCCTGACCCCCTCTCTGGACCCTCCGTGGACCCCCCCCGTGGACCCCTCCCTGACCCCCCTGGACCCTCCCTGGACCCTCTCTGGACCCTCCCTGGACCCCCGGACCCTCCCTGGACCCCTCCGTGGACCCCTCCCTGGACCCCTCCGTGGACCCCTCCGTGACCCCTCCCTGACCCCCCTGGACCCTCCCTGGACCCCCCTGGACCCTCTCTGGACCCTCCCTGGACCCCCCTGGACCCTCTCTGGACCCTCCCTGGACCCTCTCTGGACCCCTCAAGATTATCCGCTGGATCAGAAGAAGATGGATTGAATCACAGTTTATTCAAACAGCTACAGCTACTCACTCCAACTGCTCGTGACGTCAGACACAAAGCTGTCCCGTTTCTTTCGGGCTGAAGAGGGGCATTTCAACTCTAAAGAAGCAAGAAGAATTGATGATGAACCTTATGTAATTTCGAGGATTTTAATTCATGAAGCTAGAAAGTCTCAGGGGAGTGACCTTGTCTAACAGACGTCCCAGAAGCTGTGTCAGTTTGAAATAAGAGCCCTGCATCAGAGAAGACACCCATGCTGTTACTGCCTCCTCCGGGGGTACAGCCGGGGTCCGCCTCCTCCACAATCTCCCAAACCTGAGCCACATTAAACAAATCAATACAAGACTAGCAATAGGAGCTTGACATTAAACTCAGGTGATCTATAAATAATAGTAAACTGCATCATGAACTCACCTTTTTCTGTGTGAGGCGGAGCTTGTCGTTTAAGACATAAACACCTTTGTCCACTGCCACCAGTCCCACTGTGGCCCCTGGGTCTCCAGTGACCCTCAGATCAAACACCCTCCAGGGTTTGTAGGACGCAGCTGGATTCTTAGGTGCAAGCTTCAGCTAAATAAATAAACACGATGTAACTAGAATACTCCTTTTCTGTTATTTAATGGAGAGTCTGTCTTTGAAACAATCCCTTTTTCATTTAGTAACAGTTCCTTGTGCTTCTGGAGAAGTGCATGAAGCATGTTTTGATCAAAATGTCTGAAGGTTTAGGTTTTACGGGGCACGCTCTTCTGTGAACGCTCGGTTTTGGACGTTGGCCCTTTAACTGAACACAGCACTTCAAATCCCATCCCATGTTTTGGGAATTTAAACTTTTATTCTTGTTAAAAACCCTCATTGATTCAGCCGTATGTTTGATGCGAGTCTGACCACGAGAATGAAGAGTCCCAAGAGAGATCAAGCGTCTCCAAATCCTCAAAATACCCTTGATGCATTTAAAAGCATATTCAACAGACACAGTTTCTTCCTTTGTGGCAATAGTAAGATAATTATCAGCTGTTATTGTCTTCGAGACTCAGTAAATGAAGGCTACTGAGAAGATACGTTGCAGTTTTACAGGAGGCCTATGATCGTGCTTCAGCCGTAAATAGTGTGCTTATAGTTGTTTTGTTTATTGTTTGTTTATTTATTAATTTGGTGTGTTTTGCATTCATTCGACTTTTGTATTTTGTTAACTGATATTCATACAAGAGGCAACTACCTTTTTAAAGAAGAAATGTATTTTTATGTTTAAACTTACAGTCTCTGCTGCGGAGCCTTTCTTGTGCCACATGTAGCTACTGTTAGCTTAGCCTCTTTTTGTCACTTTATCTCACCGTTCCTGCACAGGCGTCTTCCACATCCAACCAAACGGAGTCTGACACCACTTCGTTGGAGTTTGGATGATAGTAGGCGACGATTCGAAAGGATGGCAGCATTTTTTTAGTGACTGGGATATTGAAGGCGACCAGCGCTTGACCTGCTGAAGACTGTCTCCCATGATGCACCAGCTGACCTCTGCTAAGGACCTGAGTGCACACAGGTAATTGAGTCCATTAAATACTGAATGTTTGATGAAGAAGCAGGAAAACACCACTCACCAGGAACGTGATGTCATAGACTTGGTTGGGTTGAATGTTCATGAGCAGGTTGACCTTTAGATGTTTTCCTAATTCCACATCAGCTTTATTCACACCTACAACAGAGATAATCCACTGTTTGAAGGAAATGTCACATCAATCACGAACGTTTGCCCAGATTCCATGAAAGCCACTCACTTATTTGGATGTAATTCCGGCCTGTGCTGTGATGTGGTGTCGCCAACATTGTTTCAGAAGCCTGTCTATTTGCTGGAAGTGTTGGATCACTGGTCCTTGCCTGAAATTAGATGAAGCACATGGCTATGAACAGGTAAATAAATATAAATACAACTGTTACTACAAACTGTGCTGGTGTATTTGCACAAAAAGTTATGTTTTTCATTTGTATTTAAAGCAGAACAGTGTAACTTTTATCCAGTAGAAGGAGTGGAGAGTTCAAACTCAGTAATTAAAACAAAATCTGATAAATATTTGTAAAAGTCAATGGATATTTATTGGAGATGGAGAATAGATTTTAGATGAACAGGTTTTAGTTGGATTTGAACAGGTTTTAGATGGATTTGAACAGGTTTTAGTTGGATTTGAACGGGTTTTAGATGGATTTGAACAGGTTTTAGTTGGATTTAAACAGGTTTTAGTTGGATTTGAACAGGTTTTAGTTGAATATGAACAGGTTTTAGTTGGATTTAAACAGGTTTTAGTTGGATTTAAACAGGTTTTAGTTGGATTTGAACAGGTTTTAGTTGGATTTGGATAGGTTTTAGTTGGATTTTAACAGGTTTTAGTTGGATTTGAATGGGTTTTAGATGGATTTAAACTGGTTTTAGATGGATTTGAACAGGTTTCAGTTGGATTTGAATGGGTTTTAGATGGATTTGAACAGGTTTTAGTTGAATATGAACAGGTTTTAGTTGGATTTAAACAGGTTTTAGTTGGATTTGAATGGGTTTTAGATGGATTTGAACAGGTTTTAGTTGGATTTGAACAGGTTTTAGTTGAATATAAACAGATTTCAGTTGGATCTGAATGGGTTTTAGATGGATTTGAACGGGTTTTAGATGGATTTGAACAGGTTTTAGTTGAATATAAACAGGTTTCAGTTGGATCTGAATGGGTTTTAGATGGATTTGAACAGGTTTTAGTTGGATCTGAACTGGTTTTAGTTGGATCTGAACTGGTTTTAGTTGGATTTGAACTGGTTTTAGTTGAATATAATATAAGTTTCAGTGACAAGAAGTAATACACTGTAAAAACTCATTTTCAGTCAAAATGGTGGATTTGTAAAAGCACTACATGTTTTAATCCTATAAGTAAATGCCAACAGAAACACTACTGAACGTATGGTGTCGTACAGAGACGCTCAGACTCAGGAACGATGACTGTGTGTTGATGCTCAGATGGGCCCCGCCATCGGCTCCAGTGACGCCCATCACATTCCCAGGGTCCACCACGACTGGGACGCCTCCTGCTGGACGTCCGTCAGGGTTCACCACACTCACCTGTCATTCACACGACAGAGAAAATACAGGTTTGTGTGTATATTTGTATATTTACGGAACCTGGACATTTGCACTCACCAAAACATCAAAAGGAAGTCCCGGTTTGAAATATTTGTGTGTTTTCTTAAAGCTGATGGCGTACGGTGACGAAACTATTGGTATGTCTCTTAATTCTGCCATTTCACTTTCTGTTGGAGAATAAATACACAAACAGTTACTGATGATGGAATATGTGGATGCTTTTCTGTGTTGTGTCCCGTCTATCGTTGGTTTATTGTTACCTTTAGCCGTGAACAATCTGGCAGACACGAATAATGAGCCTCCGACCAGGTCCCCAGGGTTCAGGAAGGTCTTGAGGATGTGGTCTTTCTTCAGCGTAGCCTCTCCAGCACCAGCCCTGAGCTGAAGAGACACAAGAACCAGTCGGGTTTCAATCAATCACATGGATTTCCTCCTGACAATTAAAAGAAAGTGTGTTGTCCTGTGTTTCTCACTGGGATTCTTTGTTGTGAGGCAGGAAAGGTTTTTTTATTTCCATCTTTAATGACCCCGAACAAAACATGCACAACGCTGTCCACTTCCTTTCCAAACAGATATCTGCAAAAAACAAAACGTGAAGTCAATTTAAAAGTTTCTCTAGTTTTTATGAAATGAAGAAATAAAATGATTTGTTTCTGACTTTGCGTTGATTTTGACGGAGAACGACTCTGTGTCGACGAAGAAGAACGAGCTTTCTGCCGTCAGCTTCACCTCAAACCTGGGCAGCACTGAAAGAACAGTTCAACCAGGACTAAACCAGGCCTAAACCAGGACTAAACCAGGTATAAACCAGGACTAAACCAGGACTTACCGTATCTTTTAACTTCAAACTGTGCAGAGTAGGTTTGTTGTGGGTTTCTTTCGAAGCGTGCTGTTATTTTCCACTTCCCTGAGCTTCACACAGAAACACGTCTCACAATAATCTGCTTCAGTTCGTTTCATTTATATTTATTTTATAGAAAAAGATAAAAACCTGCTGAATTGGTTGAGGTTATAATTCCCCTGGTACAGCCCTGACCTCAGTAGGACAGTGTTCTGGTACTCCACGATGCCTTCAGGGTTCTGGACCGACACTTAGCATTAGCATTAGCATTAGCATTAGTTACATTAGTTTAATCATTTCATATTTACCATAATCTCAATTAAAACAGTCATGTGATCTCCTGGTGATTTTCTCTCAATCGGCTTCATTCCCGGCGTCAGACCAAAAACCCTGAGATTAACTGAAACAGAAGCAGACGCTTTATTTAGTTTTAGTTTTAGTTCCATAAAACAATGTTGACAAAAACTGCTGAATTTTGAAAACTATATAGTTGTATTTGGTATTGTGTTATTATTTCTGATTTTAACTTAACAACAAAATATTAATTATAAACAAAAAAAAAGGAAATTATGAGTGATTCTAATTCATTAAAATGCATTTATGACAAAAGTGAAATCACAACATGTCATTTCCACCACGTGATGGAATGTGATGGAAATGACACTGAGCCTAAAGAGAAAAAAAATTGATTAAACACTTTTATTTTTAAACAACATTTTATAAATTCCATTTCAACTAACATTTTTCTATTGGGGAATTATAAAGTTAATATTATTTTTTTTATTAAAATGCCAAATTGAGTGGTTTCATGTTGAAAATCTCACCTTGAAACACATTTAACAACACTTTTAATATAATAAATGTAATGTTGTGAAATGTGCCTTTTTCCACTTTGATGCAAACTAGTTGTTGCAAAAGTAAATTCCAAAATAAATCTGTTGTTTTGTTTTTGTTATGAGCCAAGGACACAGGTATCACTCATGTCGGAGTCTTTATTTGTAAAAGCTGTAAAAGTCTGTATTTCTTGTAGATTTGTCTGAAATACTTCACATACCTGTACTGTCGGGGGCATAGAGGGTCTTGTCTGTCTGGATGAAGATGTATCCCAACTGAAATGAGACTAAGACCACTTTCTCCAGAGTGTGTTCCGGGAACCTGGCCCGAAGGTAAACGTACTGTTTAAGTGCGGTGTCCGTCATGAAGACATCAGGAGAAATCTAAAAAGCACAAATACAGGAAATTACCCCCAGAAAACTTTTAAAATATTAGAACAGTGGTGTCAAACTCAAAACGGTGAGGGGCCCTGATAGTTCACATATGAATCCTTCAGGGCCGAAGACGGAGACACTCAGGAAGCTTTATTACATTTTGAATGAAAGGCTTCATCTTCATTTGAGTTTTACAAAAGTTATTTTTAACATATTTTTTCTCCTGGACAGATTTTAGTTGAATTTGAACAGATTTTAATTGAATTTAAACAGATTTTAGTAGAATTTAAACAGATTTTAGTTGAATTTGGACAGATTTTAGTTGAATTTAAACAGATTTTAGTAGAATTTGAATAGATTTTAGTAGAATTTGAACAGATTTTAGTTGAATTTGGACAGATTTTAGTAGAATTTAAACAGATTTTAGTTGAATTTGGACAGATTTTAGTTGAATTTAAACAGATTTTAGTTGAATTTAAACAGATTTTAGTAGAATTTAAACAGATTTTAGTTTAATTTGAATAGATTTTAGTTTAATTTGAATAGATTTTGGTTGAATTTGAACAGATTTTAGTTTAATTTGAACAGATTTTATTTGAATTTGAACAGATTTTAGTTGAATTTAAACAGATTTTAGTTGAATTTAAACAGATTTTAGTTGGATTTGAACAGATTTTAGTTGAATTTGGACAGATTTTATTTGAATTTGAACAGATTTTAGCTGGATTTTAACAGGTTTTAGATGTATTTGAACAGGTTTTTGTTGGATTTGAACAGGTATTAGTTGGATTTCACAGGTTTTGATGGATTCTAATAGGTTTTATTTATCATTGTAGTAAAAACTGACTTATCCTATAAAACCTAGTGGCAAAAATATGACCTACTAAATTTACTCGAGGGCCATATAAAACATTGCAAAGGGCCACATTTGGGCCCAGGGCCTTGAGTTTGACACATGTGTATTAGAATTAGTGAAATGAATAAAGTGTTGTTCACCAGCAGCTCTGCTAGGGCTTGGTATCTGTTTCCTGAGTTCAGCGCAACAGAGGCTGATGCTAGTTTAATGTGTTTTGTCGGAAAGTTCCAGGCAGAGATCTCCACGTTCATCGGTGAAGCGCTGCCACAGTCCTGACACTCCACAAAGATGTATTCTGAAGTTCCTACTCGCAACAAGCTCGGAGCAGACATCACCTTTCTGTGGAAACATAACACGTAAATAAATACACACAGATATTCACTGAACCTGACTGTGTTTCTTCATTAAAGCGAGTGATTTGTAGTTTTTAACAATCGCTGAGACACATTTCCTGAAACTTTAAACACAACTAAATGAACAAAACCATTTACTTTTCAGCCAAAAGCTAACATTGTCGACATATTAAACATTCTGTGTCAAAATGAACTCACACAAACCACTAAACACAGTCAGAATATCATCAGAAACAAAATGAAAAACTGAGTCCGGCTCAACAAAAAACTGAATGAATTCTCCAATCACTACAAGAGATGCAGCTTCTTTTTTTTTTTTCATAAACTCAAAAACACTTTCCCAAACCTGGAGAGTTTACAGCACACATGTCAAACTCAAGGCCCAGGGGCCAAATGCGGCCCTTTGCAATGTCTTATGTGGCCCTTCAATACATTTAGAAGGTGATGTTTTTGGCAATAGGTTTTAATTAAATTTGAACAGATTTGTCAGATAAAGCCAGTTCAAAACCATCTAGAATCTTTTCAAATCCAACTAAAACCTGCTCAAAACCATCTCAAACCTTTTAAAAACAGTTTTCATAGGAGGAAATTAACGTTAAAGATAATTTGTGTAAGACTCAAATGAAGATAAAATCTCACATTCAAAATTTAATGAACGCTTCCAAATGTCACTATTTACTGCTTTACAGTTTTCTCTTCAGTAAAAAAAAAACAGTCAGGACTTCACCCACATCACAACAAATAAAATCAACCCAAAAATGTGTTGGATTTTTATTCAATCTTGACTTTTTACATAGATTCAAATCATCTGCACAACTTCTCTACAAATGCACATATCTTTATTAATGTAATTTAAATCTTTTTGAGTCAAAGAATGTATGAGTTCCAGCTCAGTCTCAGACCTGTCTCTATGTTGTGTTCAGTGTTTAATCTGATGGTTGGAGACTGCAGAGGGTTCATTGAGTCTAACTTCTGTCTCTTTGGTTCAGAAAATGGATTTTAGTGTTTTATTGATTGTGAAAAAGTGTGAAACATTAGTGTTTACTCAAGGCTCCGGGTGAGATCAGTAAAATGTGGACTTATTTGGACTTTTTAACTTTATTATTTGCTAAGATGAGATGGATTATTCCTGTAAGAACGGCCCACTGTAAAAATATAAAAATACATCTAAATAGATAAATATATGTTTTTAAAGTGAACGATAAAAGACTCACAGAGCAGCTCCATCAGCGACAGAAGAGCTCCAGACCGAGACCAGCAGCCACAGCAGAGTCCTCCCCATCCTCAGACCTGTTCCAGACCTGCTCCAGACCTGATCCAGACCTGATCCAGACCTGCTCCAGACCTGCTCCAGACTAGACCTGGACTCAGCAGGACTGACTTTTATCCACGCCCCATCCCAAAGGTTCATGAGGTCATGAGTAAACACAAACATGAAATATGACCCTCTGAACACGCAGGACTAAACCAGGACTAAACCTGGATTAAACCAGGAATAAAAAAGGACTGAACCAGGTCTAAACCAGGACTAAACCAGGACTAAACCTGGATTAAACCAGGAATCAAAAAGGTCTAAACCAGGACTAAACCAGGATTAAACCAGGACTAAACCAGTATTAAACCAGGACTAAACCAGGTCTAAACCAGGACTAAACCAGGACTAAACCAGGATTAAACCAGGTCTAAACCAGGACTAAACCAGGACTAAACCAGGATTAAACCAGGACTAAACCAGGACTAAACCTGGATTAAACCAGGAATCAAAAAGGTCTAAACCAGGACTAAACCAGGATTAAACCAGGACTAAACCAGTATTAAACCAGGACTAAACCATGTCTAAACTAGGACTAAACCAGTATTAAACCACGACTAAACCAGTTCTAAACCAGGACTAAACCAGGACTAAACCAGCTTTAAACCAGGACTAAACCAGCTTTAAACCAGGACTAAACCAGCTTTAAACCAGGACTAAACCAGGTCTAAACCAGGACTAAACAAGGTTTAAACCAGGACTAAACCAGGACTAAACTAGGTTTAAACCAGGACTAACAAGGATTAAACCAGGACTAAACCAGGTTTAAACCAGGATTAAACCAGGACTAAACCAGGACTAAACCAGGACTAAAGCATGTTACCGTCTCAGTTCTTCATTCAGACACTGTTCATTTTTTGTTCGTGTTTTTGTCGTCAGTTGAAGACGCTCTTCTTGTTTGGACTCATCTTTAACTAATCCAGGTCTTTGCAAATATTGCAGTTAAAAAGTTAAAAAGTCCAAATAAGTCCACATTGTGTCATTGACCCAGAAACAGCAGGATTTACCGTAAACATGAACCGTTTTATTGATCTGACCCCGAGCCTTGAGTAAACTTGGGCTCAACACTCGCTTTATTCTTTCTAACTTACTTTTGCGACCTTTAAAACATTTCGCTTCAAGTGTTTTGTTTCTGCGGCTGAAGCTTGTTCTTAATGAATCTGAGAGACATCTGTGTTTGATAAAAGCAGCAGTAAATCAGGATTCTATGAGACGTTTGTGAAATATATGAAGACAACGCAAATTCCCCAAGATTAATGCAAATCAGACACAAACAAATGTCATGTAAATACCTCCCGACTCTAACTGCAGCAGGAACGAGACACACCTGTCGCCGAAAAAACAGGACTAAAATTTAACCTAAAAGTGTCCTGTTGTGGTTTTATTTAAACTTTAACACAATGTGCTCCTCGTTTACAGCTTCCTTCGATTGTGCAGAGTTTCCACCGAAAACGAGCCGGCTTTTCACCAGATTTAAACAGAAAATAATGACGATTACGAGGTGTCGATGCAAAACAGATCTGTCAGAAAAAGCAAGATTATTATTTCTTTGTCGTTAGAATGAACAATGGGAATGTTTCAGTTTTGGAAAAGCATTTAATAAACATTTAAACAGACTGTACCTGATATTTTTTTCTTCTAGTTGTTGGAAAATGGTTTAAACCCAAATAGTTTATTGTAAAATCAGTCTTTCTGATCCATCTCCTGTTTATTCTAAGGGATTGTAATAGATGAGAACCTCTATTCAGGAACAGAAAACATGCTGGAAAAAGGAGCGCTCCCATTGGTCGACACTTGTCACATGACGTTCCAGGAAGTTGAATAGCTGCAGATAAAGTGTATTTTCAGCTGAATATGTCTTTTAACAGAGAAACAGCTGAAAAAAGAAAAGCATCAACAGAGAAAAGGGAGACAACGTAAAACACAGATAAATACTGTCAATTCAATCACGTAATGTTTAACGAGGAGGAGATAATTGTCGTCCTGACGCTGAAGTCACAGCTAAGCTAACGCTAAACTCTAAACTTCAGTTTGGTCAAATGGATTAGTATTTTGGAGGAAAAATTGGAAAAAAGGAGAAGCACTTAAAATTCCCTCCATTTAATGTAATAAATGATCCATTGTGAAAACCCAAAAAGGTAAAAAAAAAAAAAAGAGTTTTATACAAAGTGCTTTTTATTGCCTTGGTTCACAGGGTCATAATTGGACAGAGTTAGAAGCACTTTACAGCAGTATTATTTATTCCTATGGAAAAAAAATCATAATTTGGCTTTTACATTCAACACTGATTGAGATTTACTTGGACTTTATGAATACTGTGAACTGATACTGTTATGTTTTGGTCAGTAGTTTCAAAAAAGAAAGCTGTCAAATTAAATCTACGGTAGGTTCATTTAAACAGTACTGGATTTTGACACAGGTTTAAAATAAAATAAAATACAAAGTGAATGTGTCTGGATAGAAAATAGTGCAGTTAAAGAGACCTGAGAAAAAAGAAGATAGACAAGAGAATAAGTAATAAACAGAACATTTATCAGTACATTGTCTAGGCACTGACATTTAAAGTTAGATTGGGATTTAAAGTGGAGTTATTGTGACAGAATATAAGGCTTTAGTGAAAAAAAAACATCTTTATCAGTTTAGAAAGTATTTAAAGAAGCTGTATTTACAAAGACCAGGTCATATCTCGACAGAAACCAAATGAACCCTGGTGTAATTTACTGCATTTGTGTAATTAACCCTCGAAAAAAAAGCTCTTTTAAAGATTGTGTCACAGAAAGATTGTGTAAACGTATTTTTTCCCATTTGTTTTATGAATACCATTATTAACTTCAGTCCTCACCAAACATAACAAATATTTATGAATTTTTAACTCCTTAAATGCCACTTTTAATGATTAAAGTTCTTGTTTTTTTCCATATTTGCAAATTGGAACTTTTGTGGTTATTATCAGAGTCTTGTAGTGTCAAAATGGGCAGCAACATTGATTCTGATTATTTTCTTTATTTTTTTGTGCAAATTCATTTGTAAATAAGTTGCTTCTGGGTCCCTAGGACACAAAAATATGTTTTAATGGTTGTCATAGAAACAGTAAAGGCTTTCAACACCAGGAAATGAAAGAATAAAAAAATAAAAACAGAAATCACATTGCAATGGTAGCATTTTGAATGAGAGTCAATGGCACAAAATAATGCCAAAGGGACACAGGTGGAACTAGTTTTTAAAACCTGGCCACATCAAAACAAAACAAAAAACAAACAAACACATTTCCAGGAACCAGGAGGGTCTGTTTTATAAGGTTTTAGTTGAACTGTAAGAGAAATCATGATATAAAGAAGGGATTTATACCCGTCTTCAAATAAATGCCCAATTCTCGCTAAATGCTAAACATTTAAAACATCATACTCTCACATAACTCCACTTTAAAACCTAAAAACACCTGAATAAACCCCTGTCCAGTGTGTGGCTCTGTGGAAATGCCTGGTTCATTCGTTTTTTTGCGTCTAAGGCATGATTTTCTTCTTGCAGTCGACGGAGCAGAAGAGGTGGCTCTGCACGGCCATGAAGCGTTTTCCCATCAGGCACTGGGAGCAGCCCGAGCACTTGAAGCACTGGGGCTCGGCGTGCCAGCTGTGGTCTCCGTACGAAACCCTCTGAGCCTCGGGTTCGATGGGCGTCTGGCACGAGGAGCATTTCTGAGACAGAGACACAAGATGAGTGGGACTTCAACTGGTTTTAAACACGTTTGGATATTGTTATAAGTGGTTTTTGTTTGGATTTTTTACGTTTTAAAAGAAAATGAACAGATTTTGAGTGGTTCTAGTTGGTCTGTAGCTGGTTTTAAGTGGTTTTAGTTGGACTTTAGTTGCAGCAGTGGTTGTAGTCGCTCACCATGGCGTAGTTCTTCATGTAGCAGGGTTTACAGACGGGTTTGTCCTTCTCCATGACGTAGGTCTCTCCGGCCAAAATACAGTCACAGTCGAAGCAGCAGAAGTGCTTCAGGTGCCAGTTCTGCCCCTCGGCCTGAGTGTACTCGTTACTGAAGATCAACTGGGAACCACAAAGAAACACATCATTAAAAAAGAAACCCATCATTATTCAAGTCTGATGCCAATTCCAATTTAACAAAGTAAAAATGTCTGGTGTTTTTAGGAGAGACCCAGTGTTAATTTTGTCTCAAAGAACATAAAATGAAACAAAAACTAAATAAAAAGTAATGAATATGGACAAAAACTCGACACTTTCGTCAACAAATAAAAGACTCAGGTTTTTGAGCGTCGCTGAAGTGATGTCAGACACAAACATTTGTTAGAGCCTCGGGAAGACGACAGGAGACCAAAAGAGAACCACTTTAAACTCAAACTGAGAATTATTACATAACATTTTCACCGGTAGATCCGTTGATATGTGGAGGCTTTCATTGGCCTGGAGCTAAACCCAGGTCTGGTTCCAGGAGCCAAACATACTCCTCAAAACATGGTTAACGTCTGGCTCCAAAAATCAACATGGCGGCCTCCGTAACGTCCAAAAGGTGATGTCACACTGGTTATGACCACGCTTTTTACTGTCAGTGTTTCTGAAGAAAGGAGGCCACTCTGATTAATTAATACTTATCTAATAGTCTGCTTATCTTCTTTTTAATCCGACATAAAGTGCTTTACATTAAATGAAACACTACTCTGGCCCATGGTCTGTTTCAAGGCTGGAGTGAAATTAAAATGATTACAATAACACACATAGCATTCACCACTGAAGGTATCCACCGGGAGTCCGTACCTGCACATCCGCCACACCGGCTTCTCGCTGTCTCCGTAATGGCGGCCCGAACACTCTTCCCTTTCTTCCAGAAGTAGATCATGTCGACCAGCAGCTCGTTGCAGGTGACGCACACGAAGCAGGCCGGGTGCCACATCTTATCGTATCCGGCTCTTTCGGCGTAAACGGCCGGGTCTCCCTGACGCATCGGCTTTTGGCAATGGTAACACGACTGCAGCAAACCGGACCAAAAGACACATAAAAACACAATAAAAGCACTATTTTCAAAGTAGTTTTAATCCCTGTTGCACAAGCTAAAATAAAGCCACATTCAGCTCCATCTGTTTCCTGTTTCTAAGATTAATTTGAGCCATTCTTTGCAGGAATAATATGTTCTTTCAGGAGCTGAACAGGTTCAAACAAAAGCTAATATTCTACTCTATTTACAACAATTGCCCGCTTTGATCTGAAAATACAACCTTTTTAATAGAGACAATGGTTTTCCTGAATAAAAGCTGTAAAACTTGTCACGGTACGAGCCCTTTAGCCACAACGGTCTGGTTTAGAGTAATTGTGCCATTTTTTATCGTATAAAATGAATATTATACCATGAATAGCTCTTCTGGTCAATTTAAAACACTTTGAATAAGACTTTTTTCTTCTTCTGATACATTTTAAAAGCCAGCTGCTTGTGGTTTTGAGTTTCTGATTCACTGTGGATTCCTTTTTCAAAAGCAGCTGCTGTTTCTTGTTAAAAATGAGTCACAGTGAAATTAAAGGAGGAATAAAAAATGAACCAAGGACTCATGAGTGAATTTAATCTAGTTACTGTAAAAGGAACAGGCTTTTAAAGAGAGTAAATGGCACCATCTAGTGTTAAATGCAAGATATTTTTAAAGAGATGGGTTTAAAGTTTAGCTCGCTCTATGATAATATATATTAGGGATGTGAATCGATAAAAAAAAAAAAAAAATTAATCACAAATCTGGCTGTAATTAATCGCGTTGTAAATTGTAATAAGTTTTACAGAAAAGTATTAATGTTGGATTGTTCAGACTCTAAACTGAGTCTCTATGACAGTCCAGTTTATGAATGCAACAATGATTTAACAAATAACTTAAAAATAAATGAGAAATCTTTATAAACTACAGTACTAACTTAAAGTGCATTAATACATTCACTTTGTGATTCAGGATTTTATTTGAAAAGTCACTTTGTGTGAACTTGTGTCATTTAGACCCTTATAGAATATTTAAATCTGTAAATCACACACGACTTTACTCTTTTCCAGGAACCATCTGTTGATCTCTTAAAGCACAGTTAATTCCATTTAGCAGCGAGTTTTTACTGTTTTCCATCGTTAGCTCCAGTGTTAGCCGCGTTAGCCTCAGGAAACACAAATGAGCTGCAGCGTTACGTCCAATTAACAACTGCATTATTGTTTTAACGCACTGAAGTGAAAAAAGTAACGCAAAAACTTAACACTAATTTTACCAGCCTCAATATAAATGCATTATAAATAAGATAGAAACATTACAAACAGAAGTGTGCTTACGAAGTTCTGTTGAGCTCCTGGACCCATCGCTCCAGCTGCAGCCGCTGTTCCCACACATCCACCTGCAGCTGGTCCTGCACCACGTCCCAGACCAGAACCAGGACCAGCCCCAGGACCAGCCCCAGGGCCAGATCCAGGACCAGCCCCAGGACCAGTCCCAGCTCCAGCCCAAGGACCAGTCCCAGTCCCAGCCCCAGCCCCAGCTCCAGCCCAAGGACCAGTCCCAGTCCCAGCTCCAGCCCCAGGACCAGTCCCAGGACCAGCCCCAGGACCAGCTCCAGGACCAGCCCCAGGACCAGCTCCAGGACCAGCTCCAGGACCAGCTCCAGCCCCAGCCCCAGCTCCAGCCCCAGCTCCAGCCCGAGCGATCTCTTCGGGCAGACAGACGTCCCCTACGCCCAGCGCCTCGTCCTTGTATTTGCGGACGTACTGCTGCATCAGTTTGACCTCGGCGGGGCTCAGGTCGTGGCACTTGTTCGGGTCCTGGTCGTGTTCCGGGAGCTGACGGGCCATCTGCTGCCGGCGGTACGCGGCTCCCCTCGAACCCGACACGGGCGCTTTCCGGGGGCAGCAGCTCGATGTAACGCACCGCCTGGAGGGACAGGGACGAGACAAGACCGACCAATCAGAGACGAGACAGAGGAAGACTGAGCTGAGAAAGTAGGAAAGAAGTGGAGCAAATGTCCTTCAGATACAAGCGTCTAGACTAAACAGAAAAACACTATCAAACAGACGAGTGGAAATGACTTTTGGGAAGTATTGTACTGTATCTGACCCTAACAATCTAATTTTATCATATATTGATATATGTTATATGTATATTGTAAAGTAACCTAAGTCTTTGCACCTGAAGCATCAGTGGAGCAGTTTATAACTTCAGTTTATGTGCATTTCCTTGTTGGGAAAATAATCTGGTGCAGTTAAAAATACTCACACACCTTTATTTAGAAACTGAAAGCATTAAAACTAAGGAAATTATGTTAAATGTAAGTAAATGAAAGGGTCTAGGCAGACTTACTCTCTACTGACTCACTGAGAAAAAACATTCATGAAGGAGCTTTTTCTGACACAGACTCAGACATCCCACTGTCTCTACTTTTGCTCTTAATGTTGTGGACTTAAATGGTTAAATAATCAAAAATCCTCCCAGAGAAGTAACAAGAGTAAAGAAGAGTAAAGACTGCACTGCTCTGTCTCTGCTCAAGGCCCAGACTCCTGCAGATGCTGTGCTTTTCTGTTGCAGAAGTATAATCTGATGTAATTAAACCCTTTCTGAATGCCTTTATTAAACCATTAAAACGGATGCCAATATAAGTTCATTAAAAGGTGTTGGCAGCGAGTGCTTTATTCGCACTGGTTCAGGTTTTATTCCATACTGTTCATGTCTATATTATGATGGTGTTCCTTGGTTTCAGAATGGCCGCTTATTAGGACTGTGCAATTAATCGAATTTATAATTTCAACTTCAATTTCAGCTCCAAAGATCACAAAACCTGTGTAATCCAGAAAAAAATATATTTATTACTTTTATTACTGTTTTTATTGACTTGTTTCTGGTTTTCCAGGAGATTGTGGAAGTAAGTGCACTACATTGTTGTTATCTTAATTATTATTTCTGTTTATTTTTTAAGCTATTTATTCATACGTTGAATATATTATTTATTTTAAGGAGAATTTACCGTTTTGTCCAATAAATCCAACATATTTCCAAAGTCACTGAGTAATCGAGTAAAATAATCATGTTTTCAATAAAGACCAAAATAATTGTGATTATGATTCTTTACATAATCGAGTAGCTCTGCCGCTTATAATAAAAATTTACTGGATAAATAAATAAATGCTAAAGTAAACAGAGGTTCTGCTGAAGAGAATCACTGTGTTATCAGATTACGGTCCCGGAGTGTTTTTAACTCTCACCAGGTGTTTGTTGGCGACCGGGGGGCCCATTCGTAGGTGACGGACTTCATGGGGACGTCTTTGTGAACCGGCTCCACTTTAGCTGAAGACGCAGAGACGGAGACCGGGGACCGTGTTGGCCACCGGCGTCACATTCACCGAAGCGGGCTGAGCGCTCGCCCCGGCACCGACCGGGAATCGAACCCGTGGAGGAGCTGACGGAGGAATAACCCGAACTGGACGGAGACCCGGAGCCGGCCAGAGAAGAAGAGGAGGCGACCGGAGGAACCACAGAAGAAGAGGAGGCGACCGGAGGGACGAGGTACGCCGTGGAGGAGCCGGGGACGCTCAGGGTCACCGCGTTGGCCTGCTGTCCCGGGATACCGTCTCTCTTCAGTTTGGCGATCAGACCCGTGTATTTGGTGTCCTCGAACAGTTTCCCCACTTTCTTGTTTTCCTCTGAGTCCATCTGGACGTCGTGCTCGCAAACCGCATTTACAGTTACGGCAGATTTTCCTAAAGACAAAACAAGACACTTTATAATTTAAGACTTTGGAGTTTTTAAAGCAAGACCAAAGAACTTTTCTGGCTGTATGTGCACAAAAGGAAAGGAGAGAAATTCAGTGCAAAATTCACACAGGACTGTTTAAGTTTCATAAATATTATAGCTTTTCCTGCTAGATTTAGGATCTCATGTGTCCCTTTTATGATGAGTTTAGAGCAAAATCTATAAATTAAATATTATATATATATATATGTTCTGGAGCACTGATGATGATAGGATGAAGTGGTTGATAACTGCAATATTTTGAAGTTGGCCACATTTGTGAAGAAACGGCACAATTGTTTATTTGTTGTTGTAATGGTATTCTATTTACTGAACCTAGCACTGGTCTTTTGTTTAATTTGTGGTGTTTTGTGAGGCCATATGGGCTGGGCTTGTGTTTCAAACATGACACAATAATAAATTCATCCATTCATTGTAATGGTGGCATGCCCCAAAACTCAGTTACAGAGTGGCTTTCAAACCAGGTGCATTTATGTCAAGAAACCATTAAAATGGCTCCATATCTTGTGGTGTCAATTTTCACTTATGCAAACTAAACTTACATTTTTTTACACCAAGTAAAAATACATGCATTAAACACACATATCCAGCTCTATTACATCTAAATTATGCTTTTCACTTACTTTGTTTGTCTCTCAGTTGGTTCTCTGGTCTTATTTGGAGGTGATTCTACACTATTTCAACTGATACCTTATTTATTTTTCATCTGAATATATAAATATTTCACAAACTTCTAATAATTTCTTGGATTATGCTGGATATGAACAAAGGTGTGGTGTGAGTTAAGACATATTTAGAATATTTAGTGTCTTTATTCGTAGCCATTATGATCCACTTTCCGCTTCAGAGTTTGTGCAGAGCTCACAAGTCCTGACACAGCTTCACGTTACAGCAGCAGGATTTATGACAGAGGCCTGCTGCAGCACGACCAGCCTCACACTTCACACCAATAACTCTCACACTCTTCAACTGCAGTTAAATAAACACCTTTGATCAAGATTAGAACGCAAAAATACTGCAACAGACAAGTGGAAATTTTAAAGCTAATAAATAAAACTCAAAGAAGAAGAGTCAGTCGATCTGAAATGAAAACGCACTGGTTGCTCTCGTCTGGTTTTGTGGACATCACGAGTCTGTCTCTGTTCAGGAAAACTATCCAAGTGTAAAACTATTCCCAGTTCAGACAAAACAGAGAGAGACTGGTCCAAATGAAAGAACAGACTGACCCCTCAGAGAACATTACATTTAGGGCAGAACTGGAGCCAAAAATCCTGATTAAACAGTGAATATAATCATCTTTCATCT
>JAWCTZ010001216.1:0-22644 GCA_036850595.1 Rhyacichthys aspro | reverse complement strand
CTAGTATTGGTAAAAATAAAGAAAACCCTATACAATGATATTGTGTGTACTTTTTCATTTGTGTGCTGGCTAAAAAAAAAAAAAAAAAAAGGTTTACTTTACATGATGACCACCTCAGGCGTATGGTATTTGAAATGAAAAAAAACAGTGTTCACAAAATATGTGTATATATGGGATTAAATTCTTCTACATCTTTCTTTGGTGCAGGTTACTGCAGGTTAACACATTCAAATGTAAAACCTTCATCATTTCCCTTCATCTGCAGAACAAACAAGTCAATTCAAAGAAAGAATAGAAAAAAAATACAAGAGCTAAACCTCTGACTCTTATAAGTAGGCTTATTTTGTCTTTGCATTTCCAGATTAACCTCTTAGTTGAATCAAATCATTCCCTGAGCTCCACTTCTCTTTATCTGCCCTACCTTTCCTCCCATCTGTCTTAATCTCATTACAGATGTCAATAGAAAAGCTGCTTGGTTTCCCCCGATAAACACAACTATTACCCCACTGTGACCCCCAGCACTGTTTACCTTGTTAACAGCACACGGACCCCAAACACACTCTCATTTCCTTTTCTATAGCTCTTGTTTATGTGCATTACCCGTGTACGTGTGTGTGGCTGCGCAGAGACACCGGAGCCAGTAGCGACAGTGTTTTTTCAGTTGTCCTACATTATTTCCTGAAATGCCTGTGTTGGAAGGAGCAGAGGTGAAAGTGGAAGTGGGGCCCGGTCCAATGCAATTAGAACTAGAAAGAACCTATTTCCCTCATCCCTGGAGAGTGCAATTGAAGTTAAAATGGATTAAATTAAATTAGTACACTTTTGGCTATCTTGCCTGCATGACGACTAAAATAACTGGCTCAATCAAAATGCCTGGCTCAAGAAGTACCAAACCCATCAGAACTACAGGATAGGATGTTTTAGCTTGTTTACAACTACCCTTTACCTGCCCACTGTACCTTTATGTAAAGTAATGTATTCTGTATGGCTCTGTCATAATGTAAGAAAGCAAGTCAGTCCAAATGCTATTTAATGTGTTCTAAAATGTGACAGGGACAATATTATTTTGAGTTGTGACAAAGCTTGATTTAACTATCTCACAGGCCCCATGGATGGTTTTGACGATGGCAGATGTCATCTTTTGTCTTCACACTGAGACCTCCTCTGGATGAAAGTCCAGAGTGCAGTGCTTGAGGTCAAGACTGCCACATCCGATGCCTAGTGTATGTTGCCAGAATGAATCAAGGACCACATTCTCAGATGGACACAGTCAGGTGAAAGGAAGAAGGGCGTAGAAGAGAAGGAACTGATACGGGGGCTTTGAGGGAAAACATTGCCAAATATTAGAGTTTGGTTTTGGTCATGAAAGATTCCAGATGAAGTAAAGAAAAAGCTATGGTCAGATTACAAGTTAATATTCCATTAAATTCCACTTCCCTTGAGTAAGAAGACTCCCATGTGCCGCAGTGTTTCCTTTATACCACAACTTTAAACAAGTGGAATATGTGACAATATATAACTCTATATGAAATGTAGTTAATTAATCATGTTTATTTGGAGTTGAACCGCTCTGATGACAAGACTTTCTCTGAATTAATTCTTAATTACTTTTGGAAAATTCCACCGAAATGATGGAGTATGTGTCACGCAATAACCACAAAGAACGCCACCTGTCGTGTTGAAGTCAAGCCTCTTACTAAACCCTCACAAGCAGCACCGCTAATGAAATAAATCCAAGCACAAGGTCCTCTCAAGTATAAAAAACGAATCTATCTCCATGAGTGTCCACGTGTATAAATGATGAGTCATTTGTCAGCTGTGTGGATTACATGTGCTACCCAGAGCTTTGACAGGCCTCCATAGGGATCTATAGGGATAAGAACACCACATGTCATTACCTAACTATGATCTAATTAACTCACTCTCCCCTCCTATCCCACATACACACCACTTGACCTTTTCTAGATCCGTGTGACCTGCACCAAACTTTACTGGTGTCTGTTCTGTGTCTTTACAATTTCACAAGCACCACTCAGTATCACATTTCTAACTCTCTGTCTCTGTGCCCCTGGGCATTGCTAAAGGATGAGGCCACAGGGACATCAGAATCATATCGCTCCCAGAGTCCCATCCCACTGGAGCACTTTCTTCTGTAACATTACCTTGGTTCTGTTTGACCATACAACATAAGCTCTGTTGAAATCTTGTGCCATATTCATGCTTCTTCATGCCCAAGGTTGTGCCCACAGTGAAAGGATGTGAGAGTGAATGGCTGTCTGTAAGTGTAAGTCTGTTACTGTGTATGTACAATTTTCTCCATTCTCTATTCCTAGTATTTACATTGTCTTCCTCTGCTATTGTCCGCGAGAATTCTTCCTAGTTATTCTATTCTCTCCATTTGCCCCTGGCCTCCACAGAGGTCACTGCAAGTTTGGGCAGGTGGTAAAAGTTGGGATTGATTGAACAATAGAGTAGACCCTTTCTCAAACACTGGTACTGTTTAAGTTGAATATTCAAACCTTGGCCGATATCTGACCCTGACGTTATGTTTTATAAAAATCCCTGCACAATGTTTTCGACAAATAAACAAACTAAAAGTAACAAAACACAACCTTCACAACAGCAGAAACAATTCCCATGCAGGCACACACAACGGTAAAACTGAATCCCATTCTGTCAACTATTGTCAGACCTTCTATAACTTACTGCTATTAGCACAGTGTGAATCCTCTGTTTACCTTTGTGCCGCTTCCCCGAACTCAAAACATGTATCAGTAGATTCCACCTTGATGTTGTCATTTGGGTAAAACACAGACGTTGGCAGTTTTCCACTGAGCTTTCATCATCTATTTTCCTTCACATTCACTTTGGTTGTCTCTTTGCAGCTCGCTTTACTGTTGTCAACTGGAGCATATGCTTTTTGCTCATGAATGGTAAACAAATGGCTGGCAGAAGTCAAACACAATTAAACACAAACAGACAACAAAGAAGATGATTTTGTGTCTTTGTAGTGGTGCATCTCTAAAGTATGTGGTTTCAGCTGAACAGAAAGAGAACAGACTGGGGAAAGAAGTCACGGCTACTGTTTTGGTTTCACTAATGTGCACATGATTTATGGTTGCAACTCAATATTTATGGTTTACAAAAAGTGTTGCAGTGATGCCTTCTTCACATTTTTGTCAAGCCGCTCATTCCTCCTTGATCCCCACAAAAATGTATGTAAAAAATTTGTGTTTACACCTAAGCTTGCATGAAATAATATTAGAAAACCATATGAGTATGGATAGAAATTAAAACTAAACATAACCACACTTGTCTTAACCACAATCATTTAAACCATTTCCCTTAATATGAATGTAGTAATCATTGTTTTTCATATTGCAAGAACTCATCCAGAGTCCATGATAACTCCAGTGTCAGTGGTCCTTGGTTTTATATCTACCCACCACTCCCTGCATTGTTTCTATTGGTAAACCCTACCAATATAGAGTGGGTCATCTAAATTGATCCGATAGCATCACATGGTGGGACAACATTGATCTGTTGTTAACCTGGTGCGTTTGTAGTTAATGTCTGACTTTAATACATACAGTAGGCCCACTGCAAGGCGTCTGAGCAAGAGGACTCTATCAGCATCCATGGTAAGTCTGCTCTGTCGTTCTGCTCGCAGCCCAGTCTGGCAGCATGCTCCCCATCAGGCCTACCATCTGCTGGGCTCTCAGCAGCTTGTTTAGAGGTTAATAGCTTCATGATCCCTCTATCAGGCTGCCCATCTTCAAATGGCTAATTCTTCCTCTCTGGCAACGATTAGCGAGGCCTACAGCGCTGCCTTCCTCCGTTACTTTTCAGAATCAGACAGGCTATCATCCGGACTACAATCGCAGCTTGTTACCGGACATGCGATATCAGACCAAAATAGATTTTCACATAGTGTACAGCCACAGCACTATGGCACATTGGAGCCATTGGATAAAGATCAATATCTCATTCTCAGAAGCATTGGGCTTTGTAACAGCTCTGTGTTTTGACAGCCCACGGTTGACATCTTGATATGAATGAGATTTTATGAGACAATTAAGTTTGATCATGTAGCGAGAATGATATGCTCCTGTTGACACAAATCAGTCTGTGACGGTGTCATTATACCAAATAGAAGATGGCGAAAGTATTTTGCGAAAATATTTTGCACAAAGACAATGTTTATTAGTTTAGAGGCCTCAAAGACTACCATCTCATTTGTAGGACATGCTTGCCATTGCAGCAGTAGATACCTATGGGAAATCCAACAGAGATGCTCTGTGTTAATGTGTTAGCTGTGGGCTTTCATGGGAGCTGGCACGGTAAATCTGAAGAGATCAACGTGTGTCAGGACAGCAGGGACCCCTCTGCTCCCTGGAGAACCTGCCAGTTTGACTTTTACTGAACCCTATCCATAACTGACTGATTTTCTTAGAAAAATCTCTAACTGCCTCAAATTAAGTTTAAGGGATATTTTTTTCTACTGTGACTTCTTCATGACCCCTAGAAATTTGCATATTACATAGCTGAGAACTGAATATTAAGCGCTAGAGCGAATTACTGTCTCTCAGTTGTTATTCCCTGTGCAGCTCGAGGTAGTGTGCAAACGGACGGGCAGGCATTTAAAACCTCTTTTTGAAGATAATGTGATTTTTTTCATTTGGTGATAAGGATGTGTCATGGAATGTTTCATTATTTTGGACACTAAGCATTTTTTTCTTCTCTATAGCTTACTGGGAGGAACAAAAATAATCCAGTGTCATATTATCGCTGGTTCAGATGAGGAAAGAGAGTGAGGGAGTTATTCTCTGTGATTGCTGTCGGATCATCCTCAGGGATCTGGTCTCATTCTGATGATGCTTCCAGACGTCAAAGCTCCTAGTCTTGGGGCCATAAGATGATGTTCTTTGACTACAATTTGACAATAAAAGATTTGCTGGTTCTTAAAAAGACCAAACATATCTTAGATCTATCCTCATTATACATTCTGACTTGACAATTTCCAATTATTATTATTCTTATACAAATGTAATAAAACAACAACAAACAAATGAAGTTCTGACAGTCCCAAGTGAAATGAATGATGTTCTTGGCTCTCTTTGGAGACAGAAGTCTTTCATCTAATCACAATAATGACGCAGACAATTAGTGGTATCAGCTGGTCATGATTAAAATGTAGAAGTGTCTACAAAAAAAGAGTTTTGGGTGTGTTAAAGCCTGAGACAAGACAGAGATCTCTGAAAAAAGTGGCTATCGACTTTGACTATTGCAACAATAGAGAAAGAGCCATGAAAATTTCTTTGAATGAACCTTTTCACCTCTGCCTTATCTTTAGAGCACACTCTCCAAAGTCCAAAACATGTTCTGCTCAGTGAACCTTTTCAGCCATGTGAAATTGGGTATCTGGTTTCAGATGATTGCTCCAGCCCATGCATATGCATTATATAAACATGAAAAGGCCCGATGGCTCTAAGGGAAACTATGATCTCTCAACACATTCTAATTAAAACTCTCTTTCTCCTCCACATTGGCAAAAGTCAGCTGCATCCCCTTCTTGAAAATGTTATTCCTAATTTTCTCAAAAACCTTCTTTCCCGATTGTTATTTTTTTCCATTGTGCCGTGGAAACACTGATATCACTGTCTCTCAATTCTCCAGCGACTTTCCATGTGGGTGTAATTGGTGATAATCATGGAGCAGTGTACATTCCTGTAGATGCTACTGGGCAAAGACTCAATATGGACATTTGAAGGTTTCCTAAACTCCTCACCTACTCTCGCCTCTTTGTCACCGGATGGAGGCGTGAAAAAAGATTGATGAGCATTCCCTTTCAACTGCTTTTCTGACACTATGCCAGGGCTGAGAAAAAATGATGATTGTGAGAAGCAGACGTATACTCCAACAACACACATGCTGCTGGAGATGTGAGAAAGACAGAGTGCCAACTAACAGACAGGGAAGGTGTTATGTCTGACACTGTATCACACTGCTTTTTGAAAAGGCATGAATTATTATATTATTTTTTGTTTGGATTTTCTTTCTCAAAATCTGAAATACTGTATGTGCTGGTCCTTAATGCTTTTTCATTACTCAGTCTTAACCACCACTAAACTAATCTTCATTTTCAGGTGTAGTTTAGAATAGGTCTATGTTCTCTCCCTCATTCTGCAATTGAGAACCTACTGTTGGACATAAACTTTATCTTAGTGAGACCTTGGGCTGTTGTGTAACATTTCTACTTCAATATGTAGCACCAAAATGTATGTGATCACAAGATTACATGTGAGTACACCAACAATTACTCGGGCTTGATGTCCTAAAAAGATAATAAACTGAATTGTATAATTTCTGTCAAAAACCTAAGCACTTCCCTGATCTTTGGGAAAAGGCCTCTAAACAAAGCACTCAAACAGCACGTTCGATGCTGAGATCACTGGTTATCTTAAACCTCTCCCAAATATTTACACAACGTAGTTGAGAGTCCATAAGCTGGATAGCAAGTTAATACATAACAAATGTGGGTTGGACTTTGTCATGAGGGGCACTTGTTTAAATGTCCTGGTTCGCTGGGATCAGTGTGATTGTTGGAGTCCTGTCTAAACAGAGGGGTATTGAGACAAACAGTGACCTCTCACAGGCTGATCATTCTTACCACATGGGGCATGTTTGTACAAACCTGCCGTGGCTTCAACCCAGGAATGCATGTCTGATTCCTCTTCATCTCCTCATCCCTTTCTTCTTTTTATGAATTCATGAGCCCATGCATTGTTTTGAAATACATTTTTCTGAAAAATAAAATTCTGTTTACCATACTACCATAAGCCTTCTGCCAGACTGATAAATGACAGTTTACATGACAGCTATTAACTCATGATGGATGTCCTCATCTACTTCTGATGATCCAGGGTGGTTTGTTTTTGTCTGTGGCTGCTGAAGTATGAGAACAGGTCAAGATTTGCCCTTAAAGGGTTAAGAAGACATCTCCAGGTGAAACAAATCATAGAGAGAGACGTTGTTGACTTTGTTGAACGAGAGCTACACAGGTTTGTAATGAACTTGACAAATGAACCACAATGATGTCCATTTATGGGTTCATAATTCATCTTTTTATAGGTACTTTCACATTTTAACTGTTTAAAAATGTTTTTGCATAGTGAACTTCTTGGTGTCTGTTCAATGTTGATGCTCACCATAACAATAATGTCTATGGCCTTGGTAATGGTTGTTGAGTTAGACAAATGCTGGAGTTTCTCAAACTCTGGAGTTTTGTTTACATTACCTGAAAACCCTAATGAAGATTGAAATTAAAATGCATTAATCTGACTGTAGCCTCTGCTTCGTGTCTCAGGTGTGAATGTGACTACGTAAAACTGGAAATGACAATAATTCTTGGCTCAGGGTATTTGCTCAATGCCCTCTGCTTAGCTCCGCTCACTTGAAAATGTTAGCATCAACTAAGGTTTTGCAAGTCAATACAGTTGTTTAGTATAGTGATTATCAAAAGACTAAGATAGATTGATAATATCACTCTCAGATGTTTCCAAATATCACATAACATTAAAAGAGCCCAGACCACATCAGCAAGTGGCTCACCCATGGGAAAGTCACCCGGGTCAGCAACACTAATGCACCTTGAAATGTCTAAATAAAGACCTCCTGTTGGCCAGTGTATCGTTGTCTAACTAGTTTATCCTGAGGGAATGTCTGTATTTATTATGTCTAATATGCACTAATGTGAGGACTAATGCTCATGAATTAGGATTGTGACTACTATTCCATCTTTCTTCCCTTGGTTTATGTTGATAATTTTGAATATACATTATGAGATTTACACTTCAAACCTTTACTTTAACCCATACATTACAACAGAAAAAACATCAAGCTTATTCTGAAATTGGTGGTTTATTTGTACAATCAATTTTATTTGTACATTTTCTTTTTGCTTTCTTCTCATATTCCACCAAACTAAGTCCTTTAATCTGCCCCAATTGGTTGTGGATCACAGAGGTTAGTCTGCAGATTCTGGTGGTATCTGATCATGGGGACTATGTTTCTGCTTTGTTCTGTGTTTGTGTACATGTCTGATACATAATATGGGTGAGCACCTCTCTCATGACTCAATAGCCTGTGAGCAAGTAATGAAAGTATGAAAACACATTCCTCCTCAACACCCATGACATTAGGGTTTAGTGAATGGTTAAACAATGATAAGATTTTATTTTTTTAGTCATTATTGTAACAGTTTGAACGAGAACAGTACCTGGTAATAGAAAAGTTAATAGAATAATAAAGCAACATCATTTAAATTATGTGAATATATATGAATATGCATTTATACATGCATGGTATAGATATATACATATGCAGTCTGTGCTGGCAAGTCCCCACCTCTGCTGTTGTCTACTTATATCTATTCAGAACAAGTTTATAAAGGAAAAACTCCAACCAGAGGGTGCGGTGGTTAAGGTCTGACCAACCACATCCACTGGTGATGCAGGGGGCAAACCCAGTCTCTTGTATAAGCTTGCTTCTGCAAAGGTTGATGCGATCATTCATGAGTTAAGGTCACTTATTGTTCCTGTTAGTGGTGACCGTCACTAGACAAGTCTTCCATAAAGAGAACTCTGCTCTCCTTTGAGATCTGTCTGTCTCAATGTGATCGATAATCCAACCTCAGTCTTCATGTTGGATAGAGTGCCTTGGTGTGTGTGTGTGTAACCCTATACTGCAGAGAGGCCTCAATAAGAAGAGGAAAGCTCCTGTCTGACCTCCAACATGCATCATTTTCCCCTTTCCTTGTCTCTCTTTGCTTTCGTTGTTCACATTTGATCCTTTCCTTTCTTCCCTTCTCGACGATCTCCTTGTCTTTTCACCTGTCTTCATGTATCACTGCTCCTGTCTGTCTATCATTCAGTCAGTCAGTCACTAATAAATTGGTTTGCTCTGCTGAGAGTCTGTCTTCACATTGGGCGCTGATTACTGTCAGAGCATCTGTCATCTTCAGTGTATGTCACGCTGATCGATGGGGTGTGTGTTTCTTTCTAGGTGTGGGCCACATCAGTGGAGCCACATTGCTGTGTTTTGGGCTTTGTGGAAGTAAGAAGGTCAGGTCTGCTTGGATCCAATCGATGACTTCAGAGACAAACTGTCTATTCCTTCCTATAACTATCCATTTCACAAACTCACATAATCACAGGCCTCAATTCAGTGAAGTGAAAACTAAATGAGAGGTCCCTTCTGCCAGATATCCACACCTTTGAGACCATGTCAGGTGTTAGGGTCACTGCACACCATTGGAAAAGCAGCTCTGAGATTAGAGGTGATTAAGGCTCATGTGAGATCATTGTAATAAAGCTGCTGAGGCTGTTCAGTTCCCTCCCAGAGTGAGATCAGGATCATACAAAACACCTGCCTCTTTTGTGCTCATATAATCTATTTATCTGCACAAGCATGAGCACAATTTTAATCATGCACCTCATCTACAGCATTTGTGACTAATCGGATACCCATTGAGGAAAGAAATTGCACATTTCACCTTTGTTGCATTTTGCGTCACTTCTGTACATGTAGTCATGTGTGTGTGTGTGTGTGTGTGTGTGTGTGTGTGTGTGTGTTTGAGACTGAACCCTCTTTTGTATTGACTTAATTAATAGACTCATTACCATCCAATCTCACTGTGTCCTTTCCCTTTTTCTGCCTGCAGATGAAACCTGGTGATATCCTTTTCTGTCCACTGAAGAATTATACCTCTGGAGACAAGAAGCTGATATGCCAACCTGTTCTCGTCCCAGGGTGTAATAAAAGAGACGTCTGGTCAATGGCCCATTGTGTTTTCTTGCGATGGATCCCAATGTCAACACACAAGGTTTGCCCCATTGAGCATGTTGGGTCAAACACACAATTTCTCAAAAGTAGAAAGCTGGGGGGTTGGGGGACATTAAAGTCAGATATCAAACACTGCTTGCATCTTGACCCATCTTTCATCTTGAGGAATTACATTTAAGAATTATAGAAAATAATAAAATTATGCTATGTTTGAGGAAAAAGTGCAGATTTAATTGCTTGATTGCTGTATTTAGCTGTCTTTTAAAAATGGATGTGCCTCCTTGTTTTTGTGGCTGGGATGGTGCATACAGAATCAAAGGCTTCTGTAAAGCTGTAAATATCACAACTACAAGTTTAATTAAAGACAATGTCTTTTTATAGCAGGTTGTTACAGCAAGTGTTTTGTGAGGCATTATGGTTACGTAAAAAATAAAAAGTGTTAACTGAGTTAACTGAACTGTGTCAGACCTGCTAGAATATCCATGGGGCTTACCACCACAAGTGAAATTAATCACCTTGATGTTTGTTGACTCAAACATCAAGGTGATGAATATAGTTAGAAAAGTCAAACTAAATGATGCAGTCACAACCTTTAACTACTATTCAGTATGTGCAAGTCATCAGAACAGGAGCTAATGCCCAACACTTTCTAAAGGAGGTAAATGGCAGTAACCAAACATACCCACTGGGACACCATATGTGTAAGTACATATGTAGATTTGTGTAAATTTGTACATCACTTTGAATTCATAAATTATGCATATTGGGATGTTTTTCCTGCCAGCCCTAACTATCCCTTGTCTTAATGAGTGTGACTGCAGAGAGTTTTTATTATCAGCGCTCAGTTAGCTGGCCATCTCTCGTGTTTGTTTTGTTTACTCCATCACCAGAGGCCGTTTGGCTTTAATCAGTGTGGCCCTCTTATTGTCTGGGTTTAATCAGGCCAGGGTGACCTCAAGCACCAGAAACTCATCTCTCCTATAGGAGAAGAGAGGCAAATCTGTTACAGCTATGGGTCAGCACAATATTGCTCCAAAAATGTGATTTTATATATCACTGCAAAGGCTCAAGAACACTTCCAAAAGTCACTGTCTGTGAACACACTTCAGCCAACATAGACCACCTCCAGAAATGCAGGCTTTTTCTCTGGGCCAAAGCTCATGCTGTGAAAAAAGAATATCAGATTTTGATTCATCAGATCATAGAACAGATTCCCATTTGCCTCAGCCCATTGTAAATGAGCTTTGGCCCAGAGAAAGCACTGGTGTTTGTGATTCCAGTACAGAATCATGCCTGCAGTGATGCTTGAGCCCGAAGATCACGAGCATTCAATACTCACCTCTGGCCTTGTCCCTTGCACACAGAGATTTCTCTTTTCTGGATCTTTATGACATTATGTTCTGTAGATGGTAGGATATTCCATGTTTTTTGCAATTCTATGTTAAAGAATATTTTTTTGAAGTTATTTATTGGTGAACCTCTGCCCATGTCTACTCCTGAGCGACTCTGTCTTTCTAAAATACTCCTTTTATACCACGTCTTAAACCTAGCTGCAACCTTAGCTGCAAAATGCTCCTCTGGTTGTTTATTGCATTCTGTTGTTATTTACACTTTATACAGTATCCTAACTTTTTTGGAATTGGGTTTATATTTATTGTGTGGATGCTGAGACATTCAGCATCCACAATTAGTTCTCCTCCGTCTTTATTCTTATTATTGTGTGGATGCTGAGACATTCAGCATCCACAATTAGTTCTCCTTTCAACATTCCATTTTTTCTTTATTGTGTGGATGCTGAGACATTCAGCATCCACAATTAGTTCTCCTCCGTCTTTATTATTATTCCAGTTTATTCTTCCACCGTTTTTTGTCCGCTTTCAACTCATCAGCCGTTCAACCGATTTCAGCCATTCAAACTTTAAAACGTGTCTAAATTCAGCGACATGGGTGCTATTACTTTTGGTATTCATATCTTTTATACTTTTTCAAATATTTTGCCTTTTATGGCCTAAAACCCCCATTCATTTCCTATGGGATTTCACCAAAATTCACGTTTTTCAGGTTTTCCTTCAGCTCCTTCAGCTGTTCACTGCTTCAGCATACTTCAACATTTCAGCATCATTCAAACGTTCAACGAATATAACAGTTTTAAGGAATATAACATGTTTCAATTTATTACAGCTTAGATCAACTTCCATCACCTTCACTCAATCTAATTCACCTTCTTTCATCTTAAGTCATCTTCTTTCATCTTAAGTCATTTTCTTTCATCTTAATTCAGTTTCTTTCATGTTGATTCAGTTTCTTTCATCTTAATTCAGCTTCTTTCATCTTAAGTCATCTTCTTTCATCTTAATTCAGTTTCTTTCATGTTGATTCAGTTTCTTTCAATTTAATTCAGCTTCTTTCAGCTTAATTCAGCTTATTTTAGCTTCATTCAGCTTCTTTCACTTCATTTCAACATTCAGCTTCAGCATCCACACGCAATGGCTTCTTCAGCCAGTATGTGCAAGTCATCAGAACAGGAGCTAATGCCCAACACTTTCTAAAGGAGGTAAATGGCAGTAACCAAACATACCCACTGGGACACCATATGTGTAAGTACATATGCTCTGTGATTTACTACATTTGAATCAGAGCTTCAACAGTGGAGCAAAGTCACCTTACTTCTCCATTGACTCCCATTCTAATTTTGATCCAACTTTTCTCCTCAGACTCAGAGCTCTTACACATGTTTAACTTGTCACTGCTCATTCATTTTTCATCCAATTAACATAAATTTCATATCCACATGTTCAGCAGAGTCTCCTGTCGCTCACAGTTCAAAGATTTTTCAGATCTGATGTACGGTTCCTGCAATAAACTCTTGTGTTTAAAGGCATCATTTCACTCATACTTTCACTGTTTAAAGCAATGCTTTTGCAATATCCTTCTCTCAGACCAGGTCCAGACCACACCTAGAACCAGACCAGGACCAGACCAGGACCAGACTAGGTCTAGACCAGACCTAGAACCAGACCAGGTCCAGACTAGGTCTAGACCAGGTCCAGACCAGGTCCAGACCACACCTAGAACCAGACCAGGTGCAGACCAGACCTAGAACCAGACCAGGTCCAGACCACACCTAGAACCAGACCATGTCCAGACCAGGACCAGACTAGGTCTAGACCAGGTCCAGACCAGGACCAGACCTAGGACCAGACCAGGTCCAGACCAGGTCCAGACCAGGTCCAGACCAGGCCTAGACCAGGTCCAGACCAGGCCTAGACCAGAGCCAGGTCCAGACCAGAACTAGTACCAGAGAAGGACCAGACCAGGACCAGAACAGGACTAGACCAGGATCAGACAAAGACTAGACCTAAAACCAGACCAGGATCAGAACCAGAAAAAGACTAGACCTAGACCCGGCCAGGACCAGACTAGAATCAAAGAGCAGTACTAGTCCAGGATAAGACCAGGACTAGACCAAGGCCAGGACAAGACCAGGCCCAGTACCTGACCGCTACTAGACCAGGATGAGACAGGAACTAGAAGAAGACTAGGACCAGACAAAGACCAAGACAAGACCAGGCTCAGACCAAGACCAAGTAAAGACCAGTCCCAAACCCTGAACCAGACCAGGACCACACCAGCACCAGACCAGAACTGGTTTAAGATCAGATCCAAACCAGCTTAATTCAAAGTCCTTTAACATCTCCCATTGTATTTCAGCTTTTTTAAGGAATATAACATGTTTCAATTTATTACAGCTTAGATCAACTTAGTTAAGCTTCCATCACCTTCACTCAATCTAATTCACCTTCTTTCATCTTAAGTCATCTTCTTTCATCTTAATTCAGTTTCTTTCATCTTGATTCAGCCTCTTTCATCTTAAGTCATTTTCTTTCATCTTAATTCAGTTTCTTTCATGTTGATTCAGTTTCTTTCATCTTAATTCAGCTTCTTTCATCTTAATTCATCTTCTTTCATCTTAATTCAGATTCTTTCAGCTTACTTCAGCTTCTTTTAGCTTAATTCAGCTTCTTTTAGCTTCATTCAGCTTCTTTCACTTCATTTCAACATTCAGCTTCAGCATCCACACGCAATGGCTTCTTCAGCCAGTATGTGCAAGTCATCAGAACAGGAGCTAATGCCCAACACTTTCTAAAGGAGGTAAATGGCAGTAACCAAACATACCCACTGGGACACCATATGTGTAAGTACATATGCTCTGTGATTTACTACATTTGAATCAGAGCTTCAACAGTGGAGCAAAGTCACCTTACTTCTCCATTGACTCCCATTCTAATTTTGATCCAACTTTTCTCCTCAGACTCAGAGCTCTTACACATGTTTAACTTGTCACTGCTCATTCATTTTTCATCCAATTAACATAAATTTCATATCCACATGTTCAGCAGAGTCTCCTGTCGCTCACAGTTCAAAGATTTTTCAGATCTGATGTACGGTTCCTGCAATAAACTCTTGTGTTTAAAGGCATCATTTCACTCATACTTTCACTGTTTAAAGCAATGCTTTTCCAATATCCTTCTCTCAGACCAGGTCCAGACCACACCTAGAACCAGACCAGGACCAGACCAGGTCCAGGCCTGGACCAGACTAGGACCAGACCAGGTCCAGACCAGGTCCAGACCAGACCAGAGTCAGGTCCAGACCAGACCTAGTACCAGACTTGGTCCAGACCAGGACCAGACTAGGACCAGACCAGGTCCAGACCAGGTCCAGACCAGAGCCAGGTCCAGACCAGACCTAGTACCAGAGCAGGACCAGAGAAGGACCAGACTAGGACCAGACCAGGACTAGAACAGGACTAGACCAGGATCAGACAAAGACTAGACCTAAAACCAGACCAGAACCAGAAAAAGACTAGACCAAGACCCGACCTGGACCAGACTAGAATCAAAGAGCAGTACTAGTCCAGGATAAGACCAGGACTAGACCAAGGCCAGGACAAGACCAGGCCCAGTACCTGACCGCTACTAGACCAGGATGAGACAGGAACTAGAAGAAGACTAGGACCAGACAAAGACCAAGACAAGACCAGGCTCAGACCAAGACCAGGTAAAGACCAGTACCAAACCCTGAACCAGACCAAGACCACACCAGCACCAGACCAGAACTGGTTTAAGATCAGATCCAAACCAGCTTAATTCAAAGTCCTTTAACATCTCCCATTGTATTTCAGCTTTTAAGGAATATAACATGTTTCAATTTATTACAGCTTAGAACAACTTAGTTAAGCTTCCATCACCTTCACTCAATCTAATTCACCTTCTTTCATCTTAAGTCATCTTCTTTCATCTTAAGTCATCTTCTTTCATCTTAATTCAGTTTCTTTCATGTTGATTCAGTTTCTTTCATCTTAATTCAGCTTCTTTCATCTTAATTCAGCGTCTTTCAGCTTAATTCAGCTTCTTTCAGCTTAATTCAGCTTATTTTAGCTTAATTCAGTTTCTTTCATCTTAATTCAGCTTCTTTCATCTTAATTCAGCTTCTTTCAGCTTAATTCATCTTCTTTCATCTTAATTCAGTTTCTTTCATGTTGATTCAGTTTCTTTCATCTTAATTCAGCTTCTTTCATCTTAATTCAGCTTCTTTCATCTTAATTCAGCTTCTTTCAGCTTAATTCAGCTTCTTTTAGCTTAATTCAGCTTCTTTCACTTCATTTCAACATTCAGCTTCAGCATCCACACGCAATGGCTTCTTCAGCCATTGCAAAGATTCTAGTTTCTTTTACTGTTCTGTTTGTCTGTAATTGTTATTAGATGTGCCAATACTTAGAATTAAAAAGCAAGTTGCACACATCCGTCAGTGAAAAGAACCTGGATGGTTTTTGTTGGCTCTTGTATACAGCGCTGTTTTGATGTCAGTTTTATGTTTGAATTTGTTAAGTGAATGGGACTAACTGTGCCAGTGTTTAGCCCACCCACATTACATTACCCTGTGAACAAAGTGGCTGCAGATACTACATGCTGAACCTCTAACAGGGTGATGGATAGCTCCCACCTGTCAACATGACATTTGTACTGGTCCCATCTTTTGTACGAATGCCTCTATGTGTCTCTAGCTCTACATTATAGACCACAGTAAGGGCACAACACACATCATTCACTGTGAAGACTGGACAATGTATGCAAATGGAACCCAGCATGGCTACTAGTGTAAATCTTCCCTTCTCTTTGGTACACTCACTTTCCCAACATGCTCGTCACTTCACACACATTAACTCACAAGTATTAGTTATTAAAATACTTGGCAATGTCACGTAAATACAGCTAATTACTGTCTAATGCATACAATTAGGAACAAATTAACTCATTTAATTTGAACTCAGTCAAGTTGTCCATTTAAGGGGACTGTGGTTTGGAGCAGCGGAGAAAAGGTTGCTTGTCAAAACAGTCTCTATAAATACACCTTTCTCAATGTGTGCTCGTCAAGTGTGGCTTGATGTGAAAGAATATTAATTTTTTGCTGCTGACTGAAGCAGGAGAGGCTGGAAAACAACTACTTTGTCCTTGCAAGGAGGTGTGTTTCTGCTTGCGTTGGCCTAAAGCCTTTATGTAAGTGTGTATGTGTGTGGGAGTAGCTGACTGAAGGGCGAGACTGCGAAGCGAGGAGGAGGAAGACTGAGGGGGTAATTGATGACTGTTGGTTTGAGCTGCTCTTATAAGCGTAGCACACACTTAGAAGGTGTAGAGAGACAAAGAGTATGTTTCCATCCAACTGTCAAGTGGATTTCCTCTTTATTAATGCACTTTTGGTTTGATTTAAAGTGCCTCAAGAAAAATGAATCAAGAATTTGTCACTGATTCATTCCAGTTGAAATATATGTGTATATGTCTGTAACCATGACGATGAATGGACTCCACTTTTCCAATAACATAATTATTTTGTGCCCAGACCTTGACAATAAATGCCAGTGTCTAGTTTTTTCAGATTTTTCTTCTTCCACCAACATTGTTTCATGACAGAGCAATGCAATCGCCTTGATTATAAAATAGAACCTAACTGTCAGCCCTGTTTGTTTGTGCATTTCCTCTAAATATCAGCCCGATTCAATGTGAATCATCATGGCAGCAATTTTCCCACGTTCTTTCTCATAGAGAGCTATAATAAAACAACATAAATTGCAAGGTAAGGTTACTCATCCTATACTGACAACATGTTCTTATATAATACTAGGTGTACGGTTATTCTTTGGTGACCTGCTTTAAAGAACCATGATTACTATAGACCCCGGTGTGTAAATGCCAGCCACATTTTTACATTTTTTTTTCTTAAACTGAGGAATCAGAAACGTAATTTTACTTTTTATCATAAAATCCATATCCATAACATCATTTGAATGAGTAGCTACAAAGTCATTTGTCTCCAACAAAACAAAAAATAATCCCTTTGTTTTAGATACAGTGCACCCAGCTGACCAAACAGTATGTATGTATGTGTGATCAAATAATTGCTCACAAGAACTCACATCTCATCTTAAATATATATAGAGCAGTGTAACAGTCACATCTGACTTCGCACATGTAGTTGTAGATGAAGTTATTTATTGGGTGCAAATACTGAAAAGTTAAATGTTAAAACAAAACAAAAAAACAAAACAAAACAATGAGTAGGCTTATGTATCAATAGAGAATTTCATTAACACACTGGACCCTGTTTGTCACCTGATCACAGTTGGTCATTGGTGCTGAAGTGAACTGAAAGTCTCATGAATATTTACACCAATTCCAAACCCTAAGTCAAAGGGAAGCCAAAGAAAAACACGATTACAGATAAAGCTATGAATATAATTCCATTAGTACAAATAATCAATTTGAATCTGACCCAATATAGTATAGTATTGTGTGTGTATGCATGACACAAAACAGCCCCAGCTCAGCATTTTTACCAGTGTGTTTGTGTAGCTGTGGGATACCATGTCCAAACATAAAGCAAATAGGATTTTCTACCATCTTTCTCTCACTATTTTATTTACTCTCTGAGTGCGCTTGTGTGAGTGTGTGTGTGTGTGTGAGTGTGTGTGTGTGTGAGTGTGTGTGTGTGTGTGGAGACAGAGACAGAAAGAAAGCGCGTCTACTCTATATATTGTGAGGCTTAGTTTCCCACTGCGGTCATCCAGATTGCCCGTCTCTGTGTACGACATGCTAGATAAATCCTGTTGGCACACATGCACACAAACACACACCATACACACTGTGGAAGCCAAGAGATGTGGGCTAGCGGGTTCAGCTTAACCACAGTGAACTCTGGGCCATCCAAAACAAACTAAGTACATTCAGGGATTGGGCTTTTTCAAATCTTCAGCCGAATTACCCATGTAATATCAGGTGTTATCCTAAACCCTGCAAATTTTTATGTCAAGTAACATTCAAAATGGGACCACCTTATTTTAAAAGTTGAAGGTTTATGCTCAGTTTATTCATCTATTCGAGGGTTCACGCACTGTGTTCACAATCAGCCCCCGTAGCTTATTTAAAAAGTCAGATTGATTTATTTTGGAGTCGAGAGCTCCTCATATCAAAAAGGCAATTAGCAGCCTCTTCTGTTGTTGCAGCAAACAAAGATCCTCGTCATTTTAATTTAATGAGCAAAGTCTGGCTCCAAATGAGAATCACAGTTGGAATTTAATAACGGTTGCCACTCCCTCTCTGTAAAAAAAAAAAAAAAAAAATAGACAAAAAAATGCTACGAGGCTCCAGCAGACTGGTGTTGTCACAGTATAAGGTAGCATTCAAAGACATTATGGGAAAACAGAGCCGGGCAGTCTCATTAGGAGATGTCCACACCAGGCTTGGACAGAAGATTCATGACAATGCTAATAGGCAGGCAGCAGTGGGTAAGATTTCACTTGAATAATGGATGTTGTGTATTGAGAGGAGCTGGGGCTCCTCTGATATGTTTTGACTTCTTCAGATGTTCCACTACAACAGAGTGAGAACATAACAATAAGAAATCAACAGAGGCCATTACAGTTATCATGGCACAATGCACACAACTCTATTTAGAATGAACTCACACACTTAACTTGCAAAAGGTGATGTACTGACCTATTACATTATCTTCTTTTGTGCTGTAATGTCACATATTTAGTGTAAGTTTCACTTTTTATTGATGATTTTAACTGTTACATGCCTAATCTGGATCATCACAGGCAAAGCTCAGCCCAGAATTTTTTTTTTTTCTAGCATTGGGTAATATTAAAATGGCAGCTTGTGCAAGTGAATGCTTTTCATGTCAGTCTGTTTATTTAGAGCTGATCATTAGACAGAGGGTTGACACAATGAGATGATTAAAGCAAAGAATGAAGGAAAGTGGTATATGCATATGTAGTGCAAATATCAGTCAAAAAGTGTCAGTTATGAGTTATATTTTTCAACATTTGGATTACTCATATTATATAGAATTTCATAACACTCTCCCTGACATCTGCAATCATTGAGATTCCTTCTTCCAACAATCTCCACCTTTATTTGCATAAAAGATGGCGTCTGAATGCTATCCATTCTTTGTGGAGATCTTTTGTGAAAAATCACAAATTAAGACTAAGAGAGCAGATTATTTGCAGACGTTTATGTCAAGGCTCCTTTTTGTGTGTTAGAAAGCAGCCGGTTAGCATTCATGCTGGGAGCTGGAGTATTGTGGCACTAATGGAGCATTAGATTGGGGTTAAGCGTCTGAATGAGGAGTGGTCCACTGGCTCTGGCCCTGGGCTATGCATACAGGGCCACCGCTTTGCATTAGCATAATTGCTGGACACCAGAGCACAGCAGAAGGTACTGAGCAATCCCTATTCCAGCTCACCTAATTCACTCTGATTGAGTCGGGGCAATCGGTGCTGAACTCGTAGAACTGCCCTGGGACGTGGAGGAGGATGGATCTGGTGAAGCAGTGCTGGAAAAAACATGAATAAAGCCACAGTGCAGTAAATATTACAAGGACTTCCTTTCTTCAATCTTTCCTTCCTCAGTAGGGAGCTTGTCCTCCCATGGTCCCATGGTCTTTGTTCAAATTTTTCACAATGTTATATTAATCAGTTTCTTATTTGTTCATTTATTTTTTCTAGTTAACATAGCTCTGGGTAACTTTTTGTAGAATAGTCTCAATGTTTTTATGGTCACAGAACCATAAAAAAACAACTCAGCTCAAACATGATGCATATACACAGTATACACTGACTGTTGAGATGTAAGTTGAAACATATTGAAATGTTTCTCAGTGTTGCTTTAAAATCAATGAAATTGGAATGTCCTTCCTTGTTTTTTGGTAAAGTTATTGCACAGTGTATTTTAGGGTGTAAAAAGGCATTAAGCAGGCTAGAGGCAAATGTAAAACATTGCCTTTTTTGCAATAATGAAGACATTTGAAGAAGGTAACTATAGTGGCCAAATGTCTGCTCCTTCCAATTACTGTGATAAAGAGTCTTTACAACCAGCCCGGTCCTTCCTGTATCACAATACATGACAGAGAAAGAGAGAAGGTCTCACTTTACACATGTGCTTTTCACACAATTGTTGAACGCAGTGCTCTCTCCTCTTCTTCCTACTTGTCTTTCTCCTGGGATGGGCCCTATTTTAAATTTAATGAAAGAGGAGACTGAAATGGGACCCAAGAGAGTCCCAAAACAATTATTGCTGGACAATGGTGCAAAAACAAAGATGTGATGAAATACAGGCAGGAGTGAAAGTGAATTGGAAGGAGAAAAGAATTTAAACTGGACAATCTGACCACTTTATTATAACAGATTAACAGTTTAAACAGCTCAATGCACAGATCTGGTGCTGTGAGGCCACCTCGTTAGTCTCTGAAAGAAAATTATTCTTTTGTGACACCTGTATGGGGTGTATTTTCCAATGCTGTCTGCCACTTTCTGTTCATTGAATTGCACAGTCCTTATTGCTCTGCTTCTCATTTTTGTTCTATCCATGTTAAGAGGAGTCCACCGAGACAGACACGTCCAAAGCAAGCTGTCCTTCACATAAAAGGGTCACATAGAAGTTCTAAAATATAGACTGTGTAAATGCATCAGGTTCACCAGCCACCAGTTAGAAAAGTTTTTAATAAATACTTTACTTGTTTTAGCAGTGATGGTGCCGGCACTGTGGTCTAGTGAAGTCCAGTGTGTGTCAAATCCATCAGGCTAGTTAGAAATACAAGGTGTTGAATTTGATATGGTGGGTTTCTCGAGTGCCTCATCGTAATAACATAATGACCCCCAAGGCTCTTATGATCACTAGGTCTCTCTTTGCTTTGAAGATGAATGAATTGGAGGTTAGCAGTGGAGTGAGATTGGTTTAACACTTTGCCACAGACCCCCGTTTTCACACAGTGCTCCCGCCTTAATGAGTCTTAGATGGGGCCGGTGCCCTCGACACAGCTCCTGCGAGGGGTCCCTGAACTCGGACAAGCGGTACCCCTCCCACATTGGGATATTGCTCCACTCCCTCTGCTTTGGATTCCTTTTGAGCTTGTTTACCATGCCACCAAACCTATTCAGACCGTAGTCAGCAGGTCTTCCAGAGCCTTACAGAACTGCTGAACTCTCCCTAACCTACTAATCAGACCTCTCCTCCTTTTCAGCCCGCCAACATAAAGCCCCATCTTGACCACCATTTTGTAGGTCAGCTACTGTGGGCTTTGTGCAGGCCTTAGCAGCACCACAGAAAGATCCTCCTCCTATTGATGCTTCCCGAGCAGTTAGCCGAGCCACCCAGACACCTCCCTGTGCAGATGGAGGCATCCAAAGGCATCCAGTTTATTAAGCTGTCACTGCGCATCTAAATCTGTTCTCTATTGCTTTGGTACAGGCCCTTCCACAGAGAGAGGGAGCCTTTGTGCAAGACCAAGGTATTCAAAGAGGTATAAAAAAAATCACACATACACACTAAAACTAATGCACACACACTGCTAAAATGAGATGCAAATCCGACGATTCACTTGGCAGTCAGGGTGTGCTTTTCTTTGTATATTTTTGTGTGCATATAGTGTGCATGAGGTGTGTGTGTGGCTAATTCCTGTAGCATGGTTTCATTCTGCGCTGGCAGAGCAGCCAGTGTACAGTTGAGCAGCCGTAACACAGTTGTTGGTACCGGAGCATTGTGTGACGGTGGCAGGGAGAGAAATTACTTAAGAAGCCGGGACAATGGCTTCAGTTAAAGCAAGCTACAGTGAGGGCAGACAGCCAAAGTGCAGAAGATGAGCAATAAAGGGTGACAGAGAGGGAGAGAGGGGAAAGGAGCCTGAACTGGATCCTGGTTCAAGACATTCAGCTTCCTTTAGACACAAATATTCTAACACTAACTACAATTTGCATGGCTAATGGCAGTTCAGCTCTGTTATTTGTGTGCCTCACATGGGACTGACCCTGGATACGAAAACCAGTCACCTAACATTTATATTAGTCTAACCCCGTTCTAGGGCAGCAGTTGTACTTAATGCATAGCCTTCAGCAGCAGACAAGACAACACAAGTTAAGATGCACAGCCTGTTTACATTGAGTTTAACACCGCTGAGTACCTAATTGTATGTAATTACATGGAGAGTTTTGGTGGCACAGTTTCACCACTTAACCTTCAATTTGCAAAAATAATTCAATATGCACATAATGTGATCATAATGACTGTTTTGTTTTGGTGGTCTATGAAATACCATTTTATACCAGTATTCCAAGAGAGTGTAACATCACCCACTGCAAGATACTGAAAAGTGCAAAAAAAAAAAAAATGTGTAGCTGAGAAAGTGGGATGTGGATGTGTGAAGAAAAATGAAGAGTGTAAAAGCCTCATAATAAATCATACT
>JAWCTZ010001215.1:0-22692 GCA_036850595.1 Rhyacichthys aspro | reverse complement strand
CTTTGAATTTGTGATGTGTAAAAACTATAAAAATAAAGTAAAAAAAAAAAAATCAAGTTACAGACTTGAGGAACTTAGGATCAGCTATCAGGTCCTCAGCCAGTGGAGCTGAAAGGGCCATTGCCCACTTATGTCAATCAACACCCTGGAAAGCTCTGGGCATACTTCCAAGTAAGCTTATAGGCATCAAGACACGCTTGTATATGGAAAGTACATCACCAGGACTCCGGGCTGCAAAATAAAGAGAGAAGAAAAATGCCCTGGATTATTGTTTAGATCTGCTTACTCAAACATAGGAGCAGTCCTGGCACACTAAAATAGTAAAGAGGCTATTAATAATACTAGGTCAACCAAGCCAAGAGCCTTCAGCCCATTTTGGTCAAGCACTTGATTGGGTGAAGACGACCATGAGCACCATGTGCTTGCGTTTATATTTATCAGAATATACAAATATCAATTGTAAAGTGGTATTCTTAATTCAATCTTATCTAACAGACAGATACCAGTTTGTTAGAGTTAATGAGCAATCATCAGTGTGCACAGTAGTCAGCCATGAAGTACTACAGGGCTCTGTATTAGGTCCTATACTTTTTACATTATACATGCTCCCCTTAGGCAATCACAAAACATGGAATTAACTTCCACTGCTACGCTGTCGACACCCAGTTGTATCTATCAATTAAACCCAATGAAAATAGTCCTATGGACAAATAAGAAGTATGTGTGAAAGACATAAGTACCTGGATGACATTAAACTATTTTCTCCAAAACCCAGAAAAAACAGAGGCGATTATACAAGGCCCCAGGTATCTAAGAGGCACTATCAAAACAGAATAGTCAATTTAGATGGTGTTAGTGTAGCTTCCAGTTCAACTGTCAGAAATCTTGGTGTAATATTAGACCAAGATTTATCGTTTAAAATGAGAGCTACGAATGTAACTGCGGTTCTATGAATCCTGGATGACCGCCAGAAGCAGTGCATTAAGCACTGAAACCCATTTAATGCATACCTCTACCACAGAGGCTCCAGAATGGCGGTGACTTCAGGGCATCCAGCACCGTGGTCAGATCCCATGAAGGCACCACTGGGCGTGTAGGTGGAGTGTAGCCGCGGGCGCCCTTAAAAACAAGGAAACATGTTTATTACCGCCAACAGTTCTACCATCAACTTCAGTATGCCGACAGGACATTGCTTCACCTTCAGGGTAGACGTAGAGACCCGTCCCCTGATTCAGAAGTCCTTGAAGAAGCGACAATATGGATGAGACAGAACATCGTACAGGGTCTTGTCCCTTGTCACAACATCACACTCTCGAATAATCTCCATCGGCTGTCGTACTGAGTTTCGTGAGCGGTGCTGGAGCGTTCTCATAGTATGTTCCAACGTCACTGTCAAGCTCAAGTCTGGTCCGGGCCCTGTAATGGCCAGACCCAGAGCTGAAAACGACCGGAGATGTAACATTCGTCCCCCATCTGGGACAAGAGATCGGTCCTGGAGGAGGCGCATGGGTGGGCCTCGGCAGAGCCCTGCGCAGCATCGGAAACCATGTCCTCGCTGGCCAGGCTACAGGGGCCACCAGGAAGAGTCTGGGTCCTTCTTGAAGGACTCTCCGAGTGTCTAGGAGCCTCCATTCCCTGGCAACATTCTCTGCCGGGACAGACAGTCCGCCACCCGGTTCAGCACCCCAGGAAATGGGCCTCTCACAAGCGCTGGCAAAATGGAGTGTCGCATGTGTCAGGAGCCACCGAGTCTCTTGCGTCAGTCTCTCCGAATGGACCCCTCCCATGTGGTTCACAGTCATGTTGTCAGACCAAACGCGCACGTGTCTTCCCCGCAGCTCCATGAGGAAATGGCACAGGGCCAGATGCACAGAAGATTAACTCAAAACATTGATGTGTTCTGAGTACAGATGTTGAGGCCACGTCCCTTGAGCTAGCGGACCTGCCACGTTGCACCCCAACCCGTGGAGGAGGCATCCGCATACATATAAAACTCGAGGAAGAGGATCGCCTTGTGTGTTCCAACCCTTGTCCTTCCACTGAGACAGGGAGACGAGACACTGGGGTGACACTCGTATCTTCTTGCACCTGCGCACGTACCATGTAGGGTCCAAGTGTAGGTGCTTCAGCCACATCTGCACTGGGCGCAATGAGAGTAGCCCCAGAGGCACCACACTGGAGGCAGCTGTCAACATGCCCAGAAGCCAAAGACACCAGACAAAAGGCAGTGCCCTGTCGCTCCTAGGCGAGAAAAGCTAAACTGTTTAAAAATATATCAGATGAATATACTTTTCAAATTTTTGCTTAAACCTGTTATTTATAACCTCAGTTCAAAGTAAAGCTACTAAATATTTAAAATATTTCCAAGATTTTAACTCTTTTATTGCCAATTTCATACATGATGTCATCAATTTAGGAAAAAAAAACACACACACACAAAAAGACTCATTTTCAATATAAAAGGGATTGTGGACTGGAAATGTTTGAGCTTTTATCACAGTCTTGGACATATCAAAGATTAGTACCGTATTTTCCAGACTATAGAGTGCACCTAAATATAAGCCTCACTCACTAAAATTTAAAAGAAATATATATTTTCTCACATATAAACACTTTTGGACTATAAGCCTTCCGCTTGATATCAGGTTGAGAAATAATATATTTACATAGAAAGATTTTGTACCATAAGTGTTTATTCATATACCTGAACTGATTGTTTCTGAACAGTGCCTGTAACAGACAGTAAGCCCCTGAGGGCTGAAGAAAATTCATAGAAAAGCCGCATCTGTATAAGCCGCATGGTTCAAAGCGTGGGAAAAAGTAGCGGCTTATAGTCCGGAAAATACGGTAACAACTTTGACTTTAAAGAACTGTAGGAAGTCACTTCAGCTAAGCCTGGCTACAGTGCTGAACAAAATCTAGGATTATTTTTGTTTTCTTCTATGAGTGTTGAATAATACCTAGTTCTTAGCCCAGGATCGGCAACCCAAAATGTTCAAAGAGCCATATTGGACCAAAAAAAACAAAAAAATTCTGTCTGGAGCATTAAAAATTAAAAGCCTTATATAAGCCTTATATGAAGGCAACACAGGCTGTAAGTGTATATTAGCTATATTAGCCTGCTATCACGACATCAAATGACTAAATAGGCTACAAATACATAATGAGCATTCATGATTAAATGTTTATTTTCCTGCAGCGCATCCTGGAGAAAATGACGCACCACGTGACTACTTTGCTGTACGATATTTGTAGCCTGTCCAGCCAGACAACTTTCTCATTGTATTACAAACAGAGAAAGTCAGTCTGAGATTGTCCAATTGCCCCCGATTTCTGCTCCGGCTCTTACCGACCAATCGTAGCGACGGGGGAGGGATTTTGTTTTGCTGCGACAATTTTTCAACCAAAAGATTAGCGGGTTTAGGTAGCTTACTACGATCGAAATAAGCACCGAACTCGATATTACACCCTGTGTCCTCAGATTTTTGACAAAAACAACAGAAGTTATTCACCGTCACCGATGTATCTTCTCTCTCTAGCCATACTGGTGTACGCTGTGGTTTGTTGACAACTACAATCAGTTTCGTTTTCCTTACGTCACATCAATGTGGTATTTGGTGCTTTAAGTTTAACTTCCATCACAACGTTAATGTCATCAGCTATCTTTCTCTTTTTCCCTTTGGGATCCATGGCCCATGACACACCATGCGGTTTGTTTACAACAGCCACCTGACTGGCACCTCCGGGCCCCGACCGGCGAAGGGTCTGTAACAAATCTTTGTTGACAGAAATGTTGAAATTTAATATTTATTATACAGATTTTTACAGAATTGGAAAACGTTAAGAATGTTTGTGTCATGTTTGTCCTCCTACAAAAAACCATATTAAAACACTAAAATACTACAGCGGGTTGCCGACCCCTTTCTAGCCTTACGCAGGGCTTGCATAACCTGACTCTGCCAGATAGAACTGCTCCACAGAACATAGTCTATTTCGCAGTACCATCTGGGAAGGCTCCCGTTGAAAGCGTTTGCAAAGGGAGGCGCCTTCTCTCAAAAACTTGGTGTTGATTGGATGAAGCACCGACTAGTATCCGCTTATCATGAGGTTTCTTTAATCAATCACAGCAACGATATGACGTGCCACTCTTTGCGCTTCTTTCAAAGAAGAAATACTCTCTACTTCTGATAAAACTGTTTCGATAGCAGCGTCAACACTAACGTCTTTCGGCGTAGCCATGTTGATAACAAAGAGGAGAAGAGAGCACTAGTTGCTTTCTTCAAATTAAAAACCCGCCTCTACCTGTTAGTGCTGCAACATCATTGGTCAACAGAGTCCGGTGAGTCCACGGTTCGCGACTCAAGCGGTTTGGTTGGCATGATACAAGATGGATTTACAAGAGTTTTGGAAACTCCCAAATCTCGCGAGAATCCAGCTGCAGCGCAAGGTTAGGGCTTGCATATGAATCCTCGGAGTTGGAGTAGCGCCATTGCCTTTCTGAATTACGTGTGGCTTGTTTGAGGAGCCGGGTTTCTGCATAAACCAGGGTGATACTCTATTACTATTTCTAATGACCCCCTGTTTTAGTGGCGCCACACTATTGAGAGCGTCCTGCATTGAACACATGGCTGTATCAACAAACTTATCTGTTGTGTTGGGACTGGGGCTGTGGGGGCTGCTCTCTGGATTAACTGGCGAAATACTGGCTAATATTGTAACATATTTTAAACTCAGAAACAGTTTTATCAGATAATATTCTTCTAAACTGGGGTCTGTCCAGAGGAAGAGTTTAGTCCTCAAGCGTGAACTGAAAGATAATTTAAAAATGACCCGACAGGACGGAGCTGTGGGGCAGGACTTTTAACTGACTAATCAGCAATAGGACTGTTTAGATCTGGGGCTCATTAATAAACTGGAGTGTGAGATTACTCTCAGCCATGTTTCTGTTAACGACATTAAATCTATTTTATGATCATTAATTAAATCATTGACTAGTAGCAATTTTGATGAAATAGACTTGGCGTTTAGTAATCCACATTTGACTTCTTTATTGCATTTCTCTGCATTTAAATTAGATTTGTATATTTCTGCTGGGGCTTTGTTTGAGTTATAATGGAGTCTGTGCACTGGGGACAGACACAGTCTCTATGGGTTGTGACAGTCCTAAAGATGAAACAGAGAACCGTGTAAGACTGTGTCTGTCTCTGTGTCCTGTTCCAATCTAACCTAGAGCCGCTCCATCCAAAGTAGGATGGATGCCGTCTCTCTGAATGAGACCAGGTTTTCTCCAGAAGGCCTTCCAATGGTCTATAAAGCCCACGCTGTTTTCCGGACACCACCTGGCTAACCAGCGGTTAAATGATGAGGATCGAATCAGGAAGAGGGCCAGAGAACTTTACATAGGCCTGTGCTTAGGAAGCTTAGGTTCTGGTTTTATATGGAGTTATATGAAGTATATTAGCATATAATTGTGTGTCAGTGTGTGTGTGTATGTTAGCGAGAGAGAGAGACATTTGCACATTGACCTTGATGTGACTGAGTACACACAACCACAAAAAGTCTACACAGAGTAAACAAAAACAAAAGTAAGTGTCCTTCTTTCCCTGCAGCCTTTTCATGTTGACAACAAAGTAAGAGCCTTTAAACACTGGTGCATTACACCTTCGTGGCACAAAAAACTGCTCTAAAAGCATACATTCATATTTTTTCTGCTATTTTTCATAAATCTCTTAAACCACTTCAGATCTGCTCAAAACTATCAAATATTCAATAAATTTCAGGAATTTCACTTTCTTTGGTGCTGGTAGAGTCTTGGATATATCAAGGATTAGAACGAAAATTGATTTGATTGCATTAAATTTTTTTATGTAGTGTCAGATACTCCCTCTTGACACCAAAAATGTCCCATTGACTTCTATTAAAACCACAACATCTCACAGCCATTACACTATAAAACCATGACTTTTGTTAGGATTATGCCCTTTTTACGTCCCATTATGAACTTCACATGACATCTGTTGTTTTTCCTAACAGTGGTTTTGGGAAGTTTCTCAGGCAGCTGCTCAAACTGAGACTGCTCACCTCCTCTGTCATGTAGTCCAAAACAGTTTACTCCCCAACTGCTTTTGACTGTTTATCTCTATATTTAATGATAGCATACAGACAGTCAGGGCCGCGCTGACGGTACCAGAAGAAGATGGCTGTCCAACCAATGACAGCACAGCACAGGAACACGGCAACTGATGAGAAACCAACGAGAAGATCAGCAACGCCTGGCATAAGAAGTATTTAGACCAGGGGTCGGGAACCTTTTTGACAAAGAGAGCCATGAAAGCAAAAAATTTGGAAATTTATTTCAGTGAGAGCCATATAATATATTTTAAAAGTGAATTCAACTAAATGTCAGTATAATAAGCCTCTTAATTTATTCTTTTAAATAATGTTGTTATAACACTCACCATTAATGCGACTTCTGGTGCTGCATGGATTTGCTGATGTCTTTGTAGTCGGGTTGGTACTTGGTGAGGTTAAGCTTCATGCAAGCGTTGAGGCTTTCATCCGTTAAACGTGATCGTAGGTTGGACTTGATGTTTTTAAGATGCGAGAATGACAGCTCACATGCATACGTAGATCCAAACATGGTCAATACAGCAATACTCACACGCTGCAGTGTGTGGTATGTGACAGGAAGCGCGTTCCAAGTTTTGAGAATCAGCTGGTCTTCGGGTTGGAGTTTTTTCATTTCTGTCCACATGTGCTTGCTCGCCAACTCCGCTTTCTGTCGTGTGATTCTTTCCAAATCTTCATTCAGTGACTTGAACTTATTCACCCACATGTCTGAGGCCTTCAGGTCAGCCACTTCTGCTTCAAAATCTCTGACGGAGACACCAGGGATGTAATTCAGGTCGGCTGTGTTCAGTGAACACTCGTTTGGTTGGGTGATGAACTTAAAAAGACGAGTGTGCTCACGAAATTCTCCAAAGCGTGCTTTGAAGGACTGTAGGAGACTGGATGTGCAGCCAGCTAGCTGGTGGAGATCAAGGTTTTGAATGGGCTCACTTGCTGTGCATGCATCTTTAAATTGGCTCAGTTTTTCAAAATGTAGTAAACGACCTGTTTCAAGATCCGTGATGAAAAGCTCCAGCTTGTTTTCAAAAGCAAATACAGCTTGTTGAAGGGATAACACTGTATTTCCAACGCCTTGCATTTTCACGTTGAGCTGGTTCAGATGTTCAGTCAGATCTACGAGATAGTAAAACTTGAGGAGCCACTCGGTGTCGGCTAGCTCAGGATGCCTGACGCCTTTCATTTCAAGGAAAGTCCGGATTTCGTTCAAGCAAGCCGCAAAACGGCTAAGCACCTTCCCTCTTGACAACCAACGCACATTGCTGTGCAAAAGCAGACCAGGATAGTTATTTACAACTTCATCCAGCAGTGTTTTAAACTGGCGATTATTTAAGGCTCGGGCAACAATAAAGTTGATCACACGAATGACCAGCGACATCACTTCGCCAAACTGCCTGTCACACATCTGAGCACAAAGTGCCTCCTGGTGTATAATGCAATGGAAACTTAGGATGGGTCTATTTTCATGTTCACGGAGAAGCGCCACAAATCCTTTGTTTTTCCCCACCATACACGGAGCACCATCAGTACACACTGAGAGAAGTTTATCCATAGGTAGACTTTTTTCTTGAGCAAACTCCATGAAAGACTTGAATAAATCCTCACCTCTTGTGGACCCTTTTAATGGCAGAACAGCAAGACTTTCTTCGCGCAGTGTGTCACCAACAGCATATCTTGCAATCACGCTGAACTGCGACAAATGGCTCACGTCTGTTGACTCATCCAAAGCCAGAGAAAAGAACGGCGCTGCATTTATGTCCTTCACTTGCGTTTCCTCCACTTTGTTTGCCATCACGATGGTACGATCATGAACAGTTCTTGCCGACAGAGGCATGTCTTGTATCCGTTTGATTATCTTGTCTTTGTTCGGAAGATCATCAAAAAGTTCATTGGCTACATCCAGCATGAACGTTTTAGCATACTCGCCATCTGTGAATGGTTTTCCGTTCCTCACTATTGCTAAAGAACCAGCAAAGCTAGCCGAATTATAGTCACCTTGCCGGGTCCATACGCGGAGTTGCTGCTGGCTAGCTTGCACCCTGCTCAGAAGCTCTTGGCACGCTTTCTTTCTGCTGTCTCCCGCAGGGTATTTTGATGCAAAGGTAGCGTGGCGCTTGGGGGGGGGTGCCTCTTTTTTACTTTTTCCAATTAAAAATTTTTTTTTTTTTAAAAAAAAACCCCCACACCCCCCCCCCCCCCCCAAAAAGGGGTTTTTTTGCCCTCTTTTCCTCAAAATTTTATTTTTTCCCGCTCTTTTTTTTCTTTTTCCATTTTTTTCTCGTCGAAGGGTTAGCTTTAAGCTAATGACCGAGCAGACGCAGTCTCAGACTGATTCAAAAGTTTACTTGTTTTACCCAGCAACGGCAAACGTAGGCCAGTATCATCCAATTAAAATAATGGACAATTGCTCCTGCAGCCCTGAACAGGACATGCGCAGTGAAAAATCGATGGATGGATTAAAACAAGTGAGAATATTTTGTTTTATCTGCGAGCCATATGCAATCATCAAAAGAGCCACATCTGGCTCGCGAGCCATAGGTTCCCGACCCCTGATTTAGACTGTGAGAGGGAGAGAGTGTGTGTGTCAGCACTGATCATTTCAGGAGAAAAAGGGCATCTTTTGATCTATGTGTTTGATGTTTGGCCTCCCTCCTTTGATGTATTTCAAAACAAAAACTACTGTTAGTAACAAAGTTGCATGTGTAACAGGTGCATTTGTAGAGAGCACCAGGTCACATGCTGCAGGACCTGCTGGTCTGCTGCTGGAATTGAACTCAACTAAACACACACAAACACACTCTCTCAATCCATTTATCTGTTTCTCTCAAACTTTTTTATTCACATTTTGTATGTTCTTTTGTTGTTGAAGTTTTCAGTGTTGTTGTAATTGCACAATAAATATTCGTATTGATGAATCAGATGTTGATTTAAAAATTGATTTAAAAGACAAACAAATCACTCTTGGCCCCCTGGTAGTCACATGACTCCATAGTATAATGTAGTAAAAAAAAAAAATACATGAATGTCATGCATGGGCCTAACATGGGAAAACAGTTGAATCTGCTGGAATACAGTAAAAATGTCAAATATCACTACTTTTCTTTAATAAGAAATGCTGACATAAGAGAATGCATAGTTTTATAGTGTAATAGCAGTGAGATTAAAAAAAAGTGGTTTTAATGGAAGTCAATAGGACATTTTCCACAAAGGTGTCAATTTCGTTGCTAATCTTTTACATACACAAGGCTCTAATCAGCACAAGGGTTAAAATCCTGAAAATTATTGAATATTTAGTAGTTTTGAGCAGATCTGAAGTGGCTTAGAGAGAGAGATTTATGAAAAAAAAACAGAAAAAAATGTATGACAATTTAATAGCAGTTTTTTTGTGTGTGTACATTTTTGCCACAAAGGTGTCAAGTATATGGAAAATTTGAGGAGGGCAAAAGGGTTAAGCAAAAAGGAAAAAATATATTATTTGACATATTTTAAAACAATTTAGTGGAGGTTTTTGCCCACAGTGTATTATTATTAAAAATTATGGCCAAATGAAAAGTGAAAATATGCCTTGGAGGGACAAAAATGTCCCGAACAATGCACAAGCCTTAAGCAAACATTAGTTTTGATTATATTTCAGATGATTAGTGTGACTCTGGACAAATTAAAATGCAAACTTAAAGCTATACCTCTTGCTTGTGCGAGTGGGTGGAAGTCCTTCCTTTGTGTTTTCTTTTTTTGCCTTGATGTCTTCAGGGCCGTTGTGATGTCTTCATCTTCACTGGTGAAATCAGTTGATGAGGAAGACACAGTTGAGCCCGAGTTCCAGTCAGAAGACCATTCTCTTTTGTTTAATCCAGTTTTGCCTGCATACATGTTTAAAATAATGTTTACAAATGACAATTTTAAACGCCACTCACACATTCGATGAAGATATATTATGTAGCGGAGGCTTTCTGTGGTCTCAAGCCCCTCCCTGGAGTGTCACCATGGAGCTCCTATCACTCACCAATATTACTACAGTAATGTTATATTAGCTGCTGTGAGGAGAAGTTTGATGAAATGCTGCACTGACACTGCAAATGTATTCATTTTTGTGCTTTTGACAGATAAAATAGGTCTATAATCCGTAATAATCAGCTGCTTTAGGAGGTGACAGACCATCCCATCAACGACTAGTCATTCAGCCTACGTGGGCTACATTTATCAAATTAAATCATTTCTTCCCATGTTGATATTGTAGGCTTATACGTTTTAGTTTAATGTGACTTTTTAAAAGAGATTATTTTAAATGACTATTTTATTGTTTCGTCAATAATAATAACCCTAATAAACACCCACCATCTTGAGCCCTTGATGATTAGCGTGCAATCCAACTCTACCCCTAAGCTACCTGCATCCACTGTGTCTCTGGCCTAACTGCCGTGTTTGTGTTAACTCAAAGCTGTGACCTGCCTATGCTAATAATCCACCCCCAACATAAAATGTCCATGTATATATTTTAAAAAATGATAACTGAATAATACAAGTATGTTATCAACCGCCACATGAAGAAATCAACTGTGCCTGTCATGACCATGTTGAGGGTTTGGAGAAGAAAATCTCTCTCATCCTTCAACCTGGCAACCTTCTCTTCAAGAGCTCTGATGTCTGCCAGTAGCTGCCTCTTCTTTTGTCTCCACTTTGTGGACCTTGGCTGTATGTCTGAAATACAAACATACAACAAACATAATAACATAATGTCAGGGCCGCACTGACCATACCAGAAGAAGATGGCTGTCCAACCAATGACAGCACAGCACAGGAACACGGCAACTGATGAGAAACCAACGAGAAGATCAGCAACGCCTGGCATAAGAAGTATTTAGACTGTGAGAGGGAGAGAGTGTGTGTGTCAGCACTGATCATTTCAGGAGAAAAAGGGCATCTTTTGATCTATGTGTTTGATGTTTGGCCTCCCTCCTTTGATGTATTTCAAAACAAAAACTACTGTTAGTAACAAAGTTGCATGTGTAACAGGTGCATTTGTAGAGAGCACCAGGTCACATGCTGCAGGACCTGCTGGTCTGCTGCTGGAATTGAACTCAACTAAACACACACAAACACACTCTCTCAATCCATTTATCTGTTTCTCTCAAACTTTTTTATTCACATTTTGTATGTTCTTTTGTTGTTGAAGTTTTCAGTGTTGTTGTAATTGCACAATAAATATTCATATTGATGAATCAGATGTTGATTTAAAAATTGATTTAAAAGACAAACAAATCACTCTTGGCCCCCTGGTAGTCACATGACTCCATAGTATAATGTAGTAAAAAAAAAAAAATACATGAATGTCATGCATGGGCCTAACATGGGAAAACAGTTGAATCTGCTGGAATACAGTAAAAATGTCAAATATCACTACTTTTCTTTAATAAGAAATGCTGACATAAGAGAATGCATAGTTTTATAGTGTAATAGCAGTGAGATTAAAAAAAAAGTGGTTTTAATGGAAGTCAATAGGACATTTTCCACAAAGGTGTCAATTTCGTTGCTAATCTTTTACATACACAAGGCTCTAATCAGCACAAGGGTTAAAATCCTGAAAATTATTGAATATTTAGTAGTTTTGAGCAGATCTGAAGTGGCTTAGAGAGAGAGATTTATGAAAAAAAAACAGAAAAAAATGTATGACAATTTAATAGCAGTTTTTTTGTGTATGTACATTTTTGCCACAAAGGTGTCAAGTATATGGAAAATTTGAGGAGGGCAAAAGGGTTAAGCAAAAAGAAAAAAATATATTATTTGACATATTTTAAAACAATTTAGTGGAGGTTTTTGCCCACAGTGTATTATTATTAAAAATTATGGCCAAATGAAAAGTGAAAATATGCCTTGGAGGGACAAAAATGTCCCGAACAATGCACAAGCCTTAAGCAAACATTAGTTTTGATTATATTTCAGATGATTAGTGTGACTCTGGACAAATTAAAATGCAAACTTAAAGCTATACCTCTTGCTTGTGCGAGTGGGTGGAAGTCCTTCCTTTGTGTTTTCTTTTTTTGCCTTGATGTCTTCAGGGCCGTTGTGATGTCTTCATCTTCACTGGTGAAATCAGTTGATGAGGAAGACACAGTTGAGCCCGAGTTCCAGTCAGAAGACCATTCTCTTTTGTTTAATCCAGTTTTGCCTGCATACATGTTTAAAATAATGTTTACAAATGACAATTTTAAACGCCACTCACACATTCGATGAAGATATATTATGTAGCGGAGGCTTTCTGTGGTCTCAAGCCCCTCCCTGGAGTGTCACCATGGAGCTCCTATCACTCACCAATATTACTACAGTAATGTTATATTAGCTGCTGTGAGGAGAAGTTTGATGAAATGCTGCACTGACACTGCAAATGTATTCATTTTTGTGCTATTGACAGATAAAATAGGTCTATAATCCGTAATAATCAGCTGCTTTAGGAGGTGACAGACCATCCCATCAACGACTAGTCATTCAGCCTACGTGGGCTACATTTATCAAATTAAATCATTTCTTCCCATGTTGATATTGTAGGCTTATACGTTTTAGTTTAATGTGACTTTTTAAAAGAGATTATTTTAAATGACTATTTTATTGTTTCGTCAATAATAATAACCCTAATAAACACCCACCATCTTGAGCTCTTGATGATTAGCGTGCAATCCAACTCTACCCCTAAGCTACCTGCATCCACTGTGTCTCTGGCCTAACTGCCGTGTTTGTGTTAACTCAAAAGCTGTGACCTGCCTATGCTAATAATCCACCCCCAAAATAAAATGTCCATGTATATATTTTAATAAATGATAACTGAATAATACAAGTATGTTATCAACCGCCACATGAAGAAATCAACTGTGCCTGTCATGACCATGTTGAGGGTTTGGAGAAGAAAATCTCTCTCATCCTTCAACCTGGCAACCTTCTCTTCAAGAGCTCTGATGTCTGCCAGTAGCTGCCTCTTCTTTTGTCTTCACTTTGTGGACCTTGGCTCTATGTCTGAAATACAAACATAATATCAGTTAAGTGCAGTCAATTTTATTTGTACAGCACATTTGTAAACGAGTTGCTAAACAATATTGATGCCATTCAGGGCCGGGGTGGGACTCATTTCCAGCCCGGGACATGTGGCTCAGACCAGCCCTGGTTTCTATGTAGTGAAATAATTATATGCTGATGTACTGCAATAAGACTATGCTTAATGCTCGGTGCTGTTACAACCACTGGCCAGCAGATGGCAAAAAAACCCATTTGACTGTATCAAGTACTGTTTTCAAGGAACTGTTTTTGCTGTTTTTTCAAAATACTATTTGTCAAAATGCCAGTCTTGAAAGTTAACAAAACAATCATGTGTGAGTATATTCAAGCAAAAATATATTTTTGACTTAGATTAAAGTCTACTTTAGATTAAGGTCATGTTGCTAGTTATATCCTAAAAACCAATATTAAGTCTATTGACTAAAACAAGACTAAAGCAGGACTTATTCAGCAATAACATTGTTTTAAAACACGACTGCAAGTACTAAGGCAGGATAAGATAATATTAACATACAAACATGTACTTACTACCAGTGGTGTAGTCTACATTTTTGTAGTGGATATACTGTCAACTGTCAACAAACTTCTACGGCCCCATCCTCAATGAATGCCATCAGTCATTACCCTCACTAATAATTCAATTTTATTTGTATAGCCCTGTATCACAACAACAATTGCCTCAAAGGGCTTCACAAAACAGACAGTAAAATGCAAACAGGCTGAGCAGGACAACGTCGCCTGTCCTTAGACCCTCCATCAGGGTAAGGAAAAACTCAAAAAACCCAGCCGGGAAAAAGAGAAACGTCAGGGAGAACCACAGAAGAAAGGATCTACTCCCAGGACAGCCAGGCCATGCAATAGATGTGGCCAGGACAGTCACTGACAAATACTCCATCATATGAACAAGTGATATGATGGTGCTATGTGTTATTAGGCCTACTAATAACACATAGGCCTCCAGAGATGCCCGCAATTGAAAGCGCATAAAAAAATACAAAATAAGAGATGAATGAAAAGAAACAGCCAAATAAAAGTAAAAAATAGTAATTTATATTTATTCAACTATTTTATGGAGAAAATGTGTTAAGTAACCTTTCTGTCCCTCCATTCTAAGCAAGGATGCCTATTTAAAAATTCGCTAGCCTAGCTTTTTTTTTTTTTTTTTTTTTTAACAATACAGACTTAATTTAACAATATAATAATATTCACAATAATGTGGACGTTTCAGCGGTTTTCTCAGATATAGTGTGAGGCATATAAAAAACACTCAAAGAGTGTCGCTTGTTTCCTTTTCATTTGACTCGTTTTACACAGGTGGTCTCAAAGTATTTTTTCTTCGTCCCTCCCACTTTGCGCCCTGAACCAATCAGAAAGCTCTAACCGGAACCTGGGACAGAGTGGGGTGGGGGAGGGGAGCAGTTGTACACAGAAGTTGAATCTGACAGCGTGCACCAGCAAGTGGCTGCTTTTGGCATACACAGTTACGCACCAGTGTGCGTTTTGTAGTGATTATACGGAAATCCCGCTGCTTTCGTAGTGGGCATACGGCGTATACCTGCGTATCACGTAGACTACACCACTGCTTACTACCAAAAATAAATGATTAGGGTGTTTTAAACTTAGGCTAGCGTCATTTTTGTGTTGTACCTGCCCATCCTTGAGTGCTGCTGCTGGGCTGCTTCATTATCAGCTAAGTGACTGACAGAGACACCTGACGTTGGCTGAGGACCTGCAAGGCATTCAGTCTTTTCATTAATGGCTTATTATATACAGGCATCGCGTTTCATCGCCATACTTATATATATATACTATTATATTATATATATATTATATTATATTTATATATGTATACTGTTCTGTATGTGTGACGTGACGTTGCTGCAGCTAGCTTACCGCAATCAAGCTCCTCTTCTGATTCAGCCCCATGTTCAAGCATCACACGTGCGCAAACAACAAGACACGTGCACGTGACTGATTTTTCAATCCCGTTCGTTCCAGACTTCACTCTGACCGGTCCTGAGGTCTAGTATTAGCCTGTCCGTCAACAGGGAACCTTTGTCGGCCTGGACTGGCACAGACCCACACGCCGTTCACGAGAAGAGCAGAAAGCTTTAGGCTATGTATTAGTGCTAAATGGGTTATTTAGGCAGAGCGTTCACGTGCTGTTGTTATTGGGCTAAAGGTTATTTGTGTTTAATATCGTGGAGTGTATAAAGCTCGTCTCCCTGTACCTTCTCCGTGGCCGTGCTCTGCTGCTCTGTTTACATGCTGTCTTCCGCATGCTAGCATCTAACTGCTGTTTCTCACAGACGAGGCTAGACCACTTTTAGGGTGCTCCAGCGCCTCTACAATAACAAATTAGCCACCCCTAAATTAAGACGAACTTTAAAAATATATATGTTATTCTATTACAGTTAAATTAGGATGGAAATATTACATTTATTAATGAGATATATTTAAAACAAAACATTTTAAATATTTTAAGAAAAAAGAAACCCCGCCTGCAAATGGTTTGACCCACCCATCGAGGCTACAGCTGTGTCACCCTCTCTTTTTTTAAGCAGCAGCTGTAGCGACAGAAAAAGAACGATTCAGCCGTGGATGAGTTCAGGTAGAAGTTAGCTTGGAGTTTTAAGTAGCAGGTTTCTTGTTAGAAAGGATATGTAAGTCTTACTCTCAGGGGGGCTCCAGCCTGTCCCAGCTAATTTGGGCTTGAGGCAACATGACTTTATCTTCATATTAAATGACCACAAAACAGCAACATATTTAAAGGTCCCATGTTATGTGAAATCGACTTTTCTGAGCTTTTAACCATGTTCTAACGTTGTTTCTACCTCAAACACATACCCAAAGTTGTGTTTTGTTTCATTCACGCATGTTTAAGTAATTTATTTAGTTTGAGCTACAGTCCTTTCAACGAGCTGTTTCACGCAATGACGTCAATATGTGAAATAAACCACTCCTCTCCAGGAAGTGCTCCTCCACACTCCTCCTGCCCCTCTCTCCTGCACTGTCAACAAGTGCCGTGCTCTGCAGCTCAGACACAGAGAAGCATCGCTGCTACTGTGTTAGCTTACTAACAGTCAGCAACATTATTGTATTACTAACAAGCATTACTTACATAGCTCTACATATTGCTAGGCTACTTTATTATAGTTCTTTCAATACACTGCACACCAGCTACCTTAGGAGTCTCCAGGCAGCATATACATTCTCAACTTCAGTAGGCATTGTACGGTCATTTCCACATGTGCACCGATAAACAGAAGCAGTTAACACGCGCTATGCTACGGGCTACACCATAGAAACATACACAATAAATAGTTTTTCATTTACCAAGCAGAAACGTCTTGTAGAAGCCTTCGAGGTCTTTGTGTTTGCTCATGTTCTTCGAACTCAGAATCAGACTCTGGGTCGAAGATATACGGCTCATTTACTCTCAAAGCTATTGCTGTGATATACACATATAGTGATTACACGTTTATATAAATAACAAAGAAATTAAAAACATAAAGCATTACGTCTAGGCTTTCTTTAAGCTGGCTAAGGCTAACAACATCAGAGAGCAAAAAATGGTGGCTATAATCTATGTTGCGCTTCACCCCACTCTCATGTTGGTGCACTTTCCTACTCAATCTGTGTGCGCCCGAGTATGTGTCTGTGTGCTCCAGACGCTAATAGAGTCGAGCGCGGGGTGACGAGCATCAGCGCAACTTGCAATGCTTTGAACTCTTTCATTAAATGTTGTCCAGTAAAACAACTAACAATGAAGTGTGTATATTACTCCTGATTACCCTTAAACTCTTCTTCTTACTAATGTTAAAAGCATGTTAACTGCACAGGGGCAGGGCCAGGTGAGGTTAAGGTGGAACTTTATACTGTGGTGATTCAGATTCAGAAATGAATGCAGCCAAAACACTGGCACATACTTTTTTTTTAGACTTTGACCATTTTGTCACTTTATGTTGTCAATTGAGAGATATGTATTGCATATCTACAACGAATGAAAGTGAAGAGTCCATTTAAGAAGGGCAGGCAATCTCATCATTGCTTTGTGGTCATTGATTATTCCAAGTTCATTCATAAGTGAAAGGTACTGAGCTAACGTGTACTCTAATCTTTAATCATTTAACCACAGGTACATAATGTATGTAATGCACACCCACAAATTTGTTTTTTTTGTATTTTACCTTCTTATAGTACAATCGTGGTAGATATGGTGGTCCATGGAAGGGATGGATCTCGCTAGAGTTCGACAGACAGACCCGAAGACCCAGCCTAAAGCAGGTGAAAACACTTCACAGAGAACACTTCTCAAAATTATTTTGAGCCATGTAAAAAGAGGCTCCTACATTTACAGTGACTCTTGCAGAGCCTATGTTAAAGTCCTTAATGTAAATGGATAGGATTTGGAGGGCTTATCTTCAACATTAACTGGCTTTAGTTGGAGAAGTACAGGTTGGATTTAGTTGGATTTGTACAGGCTCAAAAGGGTTTAGCTTGGACTTTAACTGTCTTTCTTTGGGTTTAAACTGGTTATAGATGTCACAATTTGATTACTGGACCCAAAAGCAGACAACTCAGGTGAGTGTGAAACAGTGTCTTTATTTGAGATTGGCTCAAAAGCAGTAGAAGAAACTGACGACCAGGAGATCAGAGGACAAGCACCAAGAGACCAGGAGAACAGAGGACGAGGACCAGGAGACCAGAGGGCAGATAGGCAGCAGGTAAGTTCCAAGGCAGGAAAGTCCTGGACAAAAGGTAAGTAAAATGCAAAATCCACAAAAGATCTGGAGCCAAAGAATGCGCTACTAACACTGCTAGTTTCAACGAAAAACTGGCAAGGAGTAGCTGGAAAGCTGAGCCTCTTGTAGTGCTGACTGCAGATATGAGCTATGAGATATGAGGGTTCTTTGGGACATATGGAGTGGTCTTTTGGACTTATGGAGGGCTCTTTTTTTGTACCGAGGGGCCTTTTGGACATACGGAGGGTCTTTGGGACGTACAGAGGGGTCTTTGGGATGTACGTAGGGGTCTTTTTGTACGGAGGCGTATTTGGGACATACAGAGGGTGTTTGGGACGATACAAGGGTGCTTATGGACGTTCGGAGGGGTCTGTCTCGTACGGAGGGTCCTTTGGGATGTACGGAGGGGTCTTTGGGACGTACGAAGGGGATTTATTTATACAGACGCGTATTTGCGAAGTACAGAGTGGTCTTTGGGATGTACGGAGAGTACTTTGGGACGTACGGTGTTTTTTTTTTTTCCCGAGGTGTATTTGGGACATACAGTGTGGTCTTTTGAGCGTACGGATGCGTCTTTTTCGTCCGGAGGGGTCTTTGGGATGTACGGAGGAGTCTTTGGGATGTACAGAGGGGCCTTTGGAACGTACGGAAGATTCTTTGGGACATACAGTGTGGTATTTTGAACGTACGGAGGGGTTTTTTCGTACGGAGGAGCCTTTGGGACATAGTGAGGGGCTTTGGAATGTACAGAGTGGTCTTTGGGAGGTACGGAGGGTTGATTTGGATGTACGGAGGGGTCTTTTTGACGTACGGAGGGGACTTTTTTGTACGGAGGAGCCATTCAGACATACGTAGGGGCTTTGGAACGTACGGAGGGGTCTTTGAGATGTACGGAGTGGTCTTTGGGACATTTGGAGGGTGCTTTGTGACGTACGGAGGTGGTATTTCTTGTTCCGAGGTGTATTTGGTACGCACTGAGGCGTCTTTGGGACGGACGGAGGGTGCTTGGACAATTGGAAGGGTCTTTTTCATATGGAGGGGTCTTTGGAACGTACATGGGGTTCTGTGGGACATACGGTGTGGTCTTTTGTAGCGTACGGAGGGGTCTTTTTCGTACGGAGGGGCCTTTGGGACATATTGAGGGGCTTTGGAACGTACGGAGGGGTCTTTTGGACCTAAGGATGGATTTCTTTCACGGAGGGCTTTTTGGACATACGGAGGGGTCTTTGGGATGAACGGAGGGTGCTTTTGGATGTACAGAGGTGTCTTTCGATACGGAGGGGCCTTGAACGTAAGAGGGTTTTGGAATACGGAGTGACCTTTTGAACATACGGAGGGGTCTTTAGTAAATACGGTGGGATCTTTTGAACATACGGAGGGTCTCTTTTGTACGGAGGGGCCTTTGGGACATACTGAGGGGCTTTGGAACGTACGGAGGGGTCTTTTTGACGTAGGGAGAGGTCTATTTCATACGGAGGGGCCTTTCGGACATACGGAGGGGCTTTGGAACGTACGGAAGAGTCTTTGGGATGTACGGAGGGTCTCTTTGTACGGAGGGGCGTTTCGGACACACGGAGGGGCTTTGCACGGATGGGTCCTGGGATGTATAGAGGGGCCTTTGAAACGTACGGAGGGTTCTTTTTCGTACAGAGGGGCCTTTGGGAAATATTGACGGGCTTTGGAACGTACGGAGGGGTCTTTTTGACGTAGGGAGAGGTCTATTTCATACGGAGGGGCCTTTCGGACATATGGAGGGGCTTTGGAACGTGCGGAAGAGTCTTTGTACGTACGGAGGGGTCTCTTTTGTACGGAGGGGCGTTTCGGACACACGGAGGGGCTTTGGCACGTACGGATGGGTCCTTGGGATGTATAGAGGGGCCTTTGAAACGTACGGAGGGTTCTTTTTCGTACAGAGGGGCCTTTGGGAAATATTGACGGGCTTTGGAACGTACGGAGGGGTCTTTTTGACGTAGGGAGAGGTCTATTTCATACGGAGGGGCCTTTTGGACATATGGAGGGGCTTTGGAACGTGCGGAAGAGTCTTTTGTACGTACGGAGGGGTCTCTTTTGTACGGAGGGGCGTTTCGGACACACGGAGGGGCTTTGGCACGTACGGATGGGTCCTTGGGATGTATAGAGGGGCCTTTGAAACGTACGGAGGGTTCTTTTTCGTACAGAGGGGCCTTTGGGAAATATTGACGGGCTTTGGAACGTACGGAGGGGTCTTTTTGACGTAGGGAGAGGTCTATTTCATACGGAGGGGCCTTTCGGACATATGGAGGGGCTTTGGAACGTGCGGAAGAGTCTTTTGTACGTACGGAGGGGTCTCTTTTGTACGGAGGGGCGTTTCGGACACACGGAGGGGCTTTGGCACGTACGGATGGGTCCTTGGGATGTATAGAGGGGCCTTTGAAACGTACGGAGGGTTCTTTTTCGTACAGAGGGGCCTTTGGGAAATATTGACGGGCTTTGGAACGTACGGAGGGGTCTTTTTGACGTAGGGAGAGGTCTATTTCATACGGAGGGGCCTTTCGGACATATGGAGGGGCTTTGGAACGTGCGGAAGAGTCTTTTGTACGTACGGAGGGGTCTTTTTGTACGGAGGGGCGTTTCGGACACACGGAGGGGCTTTGGCACGTACGGATGGGTCCTTGGGATGTATAGAGGGGCCTTTGAAACGTACGGAGGGTTCTTTTTCGTACAGAGGGGCCTTTGGGAAATATTGACGGGCTTTGGAACGTACGGAGGGGTCTTTTTGACGTAGGGAGAGGTCTATTTCATACGGAGGGGCCTTTCGGACATATGGAGGGGCTTTGGAACGTGCGGAAGAGTCTTTTTGTACGTACGGAGGGGTCTCTTTTGTACGGAGGGGCGTTTCGGACACACGGAGGGGCTTTGGCACGTACGGATGGGTCCTTGGGATGTATAGAGGGGCCTTTGAAACGTACGGAGGGTTCTTTTTTCGTACAGAGGGGCCTTTGGGAAATATTGACGGGCTTTGGAACGTACGGAGGGGTCTTTTTGACGTAGGGAGAGGTCTATTTCATACGGAGGGGCCTTCGGACATATGGAGGGGCTTTGAAACGTGCGGAAGAGTCTTTGTACGTACGGAGGGGTCTCTTTTGTACGGAGGGGCGTTTCGGACACACGGAGGGGCTTTGGCACGTACGGATGGGTCCTTGGGATGTATAGAGGGGCCTTTGAAACGTACGGAGGGTTCTTTTTCGTACAGAGGGGCCTTTGGGAAATATTGACGGGCTTTGGAACGTACGGAGGGTCTTTATGTAGGGAGAGGCATACGGAGGGGCCAAAGACGATTTATACGGAGGGGCCTTTCGGACATATGGAGGGGCTTTGGAACGTGCGGAAGAGTCTTTTGTACGTACGAGGGGTCTCTTTTGTACGGAGGGGCGTTTCGACACACGGAGGGGCTTTGGCACGTACGGATGGGTCCTTGGGATGTATAGAGGGCCTTTGAAACGTACGGAGGGTTCTTTTTCGTACAGAGGGGCCTTTGGGAAATATTGACGGGCTTTGGAACGTACGGAGGGGTCTTTTTGACGTAGGGAGAGGTCTATTTCATACGGAGGGGCCTTTCGGACATATGGAGGGGCTTTGGAACGTGCGGAAGAGTCTTTTGTACGTACGGAGGGGTCTCTTTTGTACGGAGGGGCGTTTCGGACACACGGAGGGGCTTTGGCACGTGCGGATGGGTCCTTGGGATGTATAGAGGGGCCTTTGAAACGTACGGAGGGTTCTTTTTCGTACAGAGGGGCCTTTGGGAAATATTGACGGGCTTTGGAACGTACGGAGGGGTCTTTGACGTAGGGAGAGGTCTATTTCATACGGAGGGGCCTTTCGGACATATGGAGGGGCTTTGGAACGTGCGGAAGAGTCTTTGTACGTGACGGAGGGTCTCTTTTGTACGGAGGGGCGTTTCGGACACACGGAGGGGCTTTGGCACGTACGGATGGGTCCTTGGGATGTATAGAGGGCCTTTGAAACGTACGGAGGGTTCTTTTTCGTACAGAGGGCCTTTGGGAAATATTGACGGGCTTTGGAACGTACGGAGGGTCTTTTGACGTAGGGAGAGGTCTATTTCATACGGAGGGGCCTTTCGGACATATGGAGGGGCTTTGGAACGTGCGGAAGAGTCTTTTTTACGTACGGAGGGGTCTCTTTTGACGGAGGGCGTTTCGGACACACGGAGGGGCTTTGGCACGTACGGATGGGTCCTTGGGATGTATAGAGGGCCTTTGAAACGACGGAGGGTTCTTTTTCGACAGAGGGCCTTTGGGAAATATTGACGGGCTTTGGAACGTACGGAGGGGTCTTTTGACGTAGGGAGAGGTCTATTTCATACGGAGGGGCCTTTCGACATATGGAGGGGCTTTGGAACGTGCGGAAGAGTCTTTTGTACGTACGGAGGGTCTCTTTTGTACGGAGGGGCGTTTGGACACACGGAGGGGCTTTGGCACGTACGGATGGGTCCTTGGGATGTATAGAGGGGCCTTTGAAACGTACGGAGGGTTCTTTTTCGTACAGAGGGGCCTTTGGGAAATATTGACGGGCTTTGGAACGCACGGAGGGGTCTTTTGACGTAGGGAGAGGTCTATTTCATACGGAGGGGCCTTTCGGACATATGGAGGGGCTTTGGAACGGCGGAAGAGTCTTTGTACGTACGGAGGGGTCTCTTTTGTCGGAGGGGCGTTTGGACACACGGAGGGGCTTTGCACGTACGGATGGGTCCTTGGGATGTATAGAGGGCCTTTGAAAC